>PVIW01007061.1:30367-77788 GCA_004026585.1 Noctilio leporinus | reverse complement strand
AGAGGGGAGCAAAAAGGGGATGGATGTAATACAACAACAATAAAATAAAATAAAATAAAAATCTTAAAAAATATAAAAGTCGCTGGTTCAATTCCCCAGCCAGGGCACATAACCAGGTTGCAAGCCAGGTCTCCAGCCAGGTCTGTAGCTGGAGGCAGGTGAAACGCAACCATACATTTATGTGTCTCTCCCTCTCTGCCTCTCTCCCTTCCCCTCTCTCTGAAAATAATAAATAAAACCTTTAAAAATAAATAAAGCATAATACACTGAAAAATAAATAAATAAATAAACAAAAATAAAAATAAATTTGCCAATAGTGGTTTAAAAAAAATAGATACAAAGCAAACATTCAACCATAAACAGCAGATTAATTACAGATATTAGATATATTAATATTAGATTATTTTACATCACTGAAAAATTAGATGCAAGGGAAATGCATCTAATGCTTAGAGAACTTATTAGATTATTACATATATTCAATGGGGATATATATATATATATATATATAAAATATATGTAAAATTGTGAAACTTAAACTCTACTTTTGTCATACTATACTTATTTCACTTAATACATTACAATTATCTTTTTGTTTCAATAAAATGTAGATCTATCTTATCACTTGTACTGTTATGTTAATTGCTTCAATTTTTCTTATTGATTTAAAACAAAAAAGCTAGATCTGCCCTGGCCAGTATAGCTTGGTTGGTTGGAACATTGTACATCCCATAAACCAAAAGGTCGTGGGTTCAATTCCCAGTCAGAGCACATGCCTAGGTTTTGGGTTTGGTCCCCAGTCAGGGTGTGTATGAGGGACAACCAATCAACCAATGTTTCTCTCTGCCTCTCCCCTCTCCTCTCTAAAAGTGATGAAAAGGGAAGTCCTTAGGTGAGGATAAAAAAATAAAAATAGAAAGGCTAACTCTGATTTGCTATGTTCTTGGGCTTAGGAAAGGTTTAAAAATAAGAAAGCTTGTGGTGCCGCAGATATGCATAGAGGGAGGTGTCGGTGTATAGTTCACGGTCACTTACAGGTCGGACTATATTAGCTGCCTTGCCTAGTGGACTAATGCATCAGGAAACAGCACGGGCCAGGGGTAGTGGAGTCATGGCGGCAGAACAGAGCGGCCTTCCTGTAGCTCCTCATCCATCAGCGCTGACAAACCTGGCCCCCTGCGAGGGCTCCAGCCCCAGCTGCTGAGCAACGGCAGGTATGGAGCAGGAGGCCCTCCTCGGGCCCTTGGCACTCTCCTCTTAGGTCAACAGCAGACACAGTGGGCTCTGTCGGCCAGGTCGGGGCCACGAAGATTAATGGAGCAGGTGCAGGCTGGGTGGGACAATCACCTGGCCTGACAAGGTTTCTCCTGGAGATTGAGTGCCCAACCCAGGCCAAAAGCCAAACCTGATGCCATTCATGCTGACTTGGGCTCCACTGGAGGTGAGCTGGAGCCGGCCACCCTGCCCCTGCTGCTCACACCTTCCCTCGTCTCCCCGGTCCCATTCTGTCTCCAACGGGGACCCCAATCTGTGGTGCTCAGCTTTAAAATACATGTTTTCCTTGTTTCTTCAGTATCCTCAGTAACTCACTACAGAAAACTATGAATTAACAAAATATCATAAATCATCCATTAATCTCACTACCCAGAGATAATGCTGTTAACATTTGGTACATATTATAGCTCTTTGTATCCATCTACACATGCACCCCACATGCACACAAACATACACATACATGTATGAACAGAGAGAAAGAAATTGCTCTATTAGATTTGTTTTATAATCCTATTTTATGCGTAATATATTATGAACATCTTTTGGTGCCAATAAAATACAGTAGATCTATTTCATCATTTTAATTTCTACATACATTCTGAGCATTTAGGTACAATGTTGTAATGTATTTAACCAAAAAGTCTCTGTTGAATATTTGAGTTATGCCCAATTTTTGCCCTATAAGTAACGCTAAGATGAACATTTTTATACATATTTTTATTAAGCCTTGAGATAAATGTTCTAGAGGTGTTTTTTAAATCCTCACCTGAGGATATGTTTTTCGGTATCCTTTAGGGAAAGGACGAGAGAAAGAAACATCAATGTGAGAAAGAAAATCAGTGCGTTGCCTCTCACACATGCCCTGACCAGGGAAAGAACCCACAACCCAGATTGTGCCCTGACCAGGAATCAAATCCAAAACATTATGATGAACAAGATGATGTGCCAACCAACTGAACCACCCTAGAAATGTTAGGTCAGAGGGTATGTGCTTTTTTTTTTAAAGATTGTATTTATTTATTTTTAAAGAGGGGAAAGGAGAGAGAACATTAGGGAGAGGAATATCAATGTGCCAGAGAAACATCAGTTGCCTCTCACAGGCCCCCATCTGTGGACCTGGCCTGAATTGCAGGTATGTGTCCTGACTGGGAATCAAACCAATGACTCTTCAGTTCACTGGCCAGCTCTCAATCCACTGAGCCACACAGCCAGGGCAGGGTATGTGCTTGTTAAGGCTTTAATATATTGCTTAAAGGTTATATTTGCATTTACCGGAATCTGTAGTCTGTATCCTGCACTGGCCAGGGGAGGAGGAAAGGAAGGAAGAGGACACCAGGTGGACAGAGGTTGGGATTGAAGCCAATCTAGCAGGGATCCCACCCACCAAAAGCTTGTCATCCAGCCTTCCACTTAAAAAGAGAAGCTGCTGAGCAAGCAGGTAAAGGACCCCATGGGCTTGGGAGGTAAGTTCCTGGGTGCAGCCTGGAAGTCAGGCTGGAGGAGGAAACATCATCAGGGTGAAGTCAAAGGAGATTTCCCAGAGTGGTTGATATTCCTGTTGACCTTAAAAGGTGAAAAGGAAGGACCTATTCAAAATGAATATTCCAGGTGGGGCAAGTGATCAGGGAAGAGTTGCCCTATGTTTTGGGGGTGGGTGGAATGGGATGGGAGATGGAAGCAGCCAGAGCCTCCTCCACCAAGCTAGCTGAGTTTTCAAGAAAGGAATCCTTGTCCCATGATCAGTCCTAACTTGACAGTAGAGGCCGCCCCTGCATGTAGCTTTGTGACCTTGAGCAACTCACTGAGCCACAATGCCCCTCAGTTTTCCTATCTTCAAATAGGGATGACAATGATACCACAATGACTTTAGGAGACGTATGGAGTAGGCTTTTGTAAATTGTGAGTAGTCTAAGGTATTAATCACCACAAAGTAGAAGCTATTTTGGTTTTCCGTCCTATTAGCTAAAATAGATTATGTCTCCATGTTCTTGTTGCCAGGGTATTTTGTCTGCTTATAGGACACAGGGACCCAGCAGTTTAAAGAAAATCCCCAGGTCCAAATCCCTGGGGCCCAAGGGGAGGGAAAGAAAATGGACAATTACTGAGAGCCTACCAAGTGCTGCCACTCCTCTCCCCTTCTGTCACTGCATCCTTACCTTGAGAGGCAGAAGTTATTGTTTGCTCCATGGAGATGAATAGAGGCTCAGAATGCTCAGTAATTTACCTTAGTGGGCACAGCTGAGGGTGGGCAGCCAGGATTCAACCCCAGTGCTATCTGACGTCATAGTCCTTGAGCCTTCCCCTGGACCAAGTGGCCCCCAAGATTAAACCTCCTCATCACTTGGGATAATAGGAGCTCTTTGGAGTACAACTGGGGTCCCCAGGGCTGGAAGTGTGGCGTCAAGAACTATAGAGATAGAAGGCAGTGACAGTCTCCCATAGACTGCCACCCTCTAAACCCCACCACTGGCCTCCTCTGCATGGGGCAGCCAGCTGGTGACCCGACCTTGTGCTTCTGACAATGATTGAACCACATTAGTGGGGAGTTTGGTGTGTGTGTTGGTGGGGGGAGGTATCTGTAAAGCTGCCAGTAGGGGAGGGGCTTTAACTCCAGTCTTTTGGGTCAGCTGCTAGCTGGGGACAGAAGGAAGAAAACCCAGGAAGAACTCAGGGGACCTTCTGATTCTGCTTGTGTCTCCAGCATTGGGGTCCACTGTGTAACACCAGGGACCCACTGAGCCCATGAACTTCTTTCTGAATATCTTCACCCACCCTAAGTCCAGCTTCCCCTTAGTGTAACCTCAGGCAGCTCTGAAATATTGTCACTCCTGTCACCTATCCCATCTGAGCAGAGCCTGACTGGTCACAGAATAGAGCAAAATTCACACTGGCCTTCCCCATTCCCTGTGCTGAGGCCCCAGAGCAAGCAGATAAGGGACCCCATGCTGCAGGGACAGGCTGGCAACCTGCCTGAGTGGTGGTCGCCAAGTGGGCACTGTGGTCACCTGGAGAAGCCACAGACCCCTATGGGAAGTCAGGTGTTGCTTAATTCCAGCCTACTATTTCTACGCAGGATTTTTTAAGGGAAGATGGAAATTCGGACTTATATGTGAAAACATTCCCAATGTTAGCAACTAACTGAAATAAATAAGTAAATAAAACACAGTGTAGGCCAGATAAAATAAGTCTAAATGTAGCCTGAGACTGGAGTCTCTCATCTAGATACAGAAACCATACAAAGACCAGAGGGACCACTATTAGCTATTGTCTAGCATAACCCCTCTGTTTTAGGTGGGGAAACTGAGGCCAGACTGGGGAAGAGATATTTAACTTGGTTATGGTCACATAGTGAGTTAGAGGACCAGCTGGAGAAGGAATTCAGGTCTTCTGCCCCCACCCTGTGCTTTTGCCATAATTTGCCTGGTTGAGGGGTCCTGGAGAGACATTGGAGATTCTGAGCAGGGCATGGGGGCAGGAAAGCCCAGGGCCTCCCTTCCTGCCAGGCTCAGCTGAGGCTGCCTCAGTCCTCTGTGAGCCCAGGGGCACCCATGGGCCCTCTTCACCTTCTCCACCATCACTCTCTCCCTGTTGCAGGACTCCAGGCTCAGGCCCCCTGTGGACAACTGCACAAGACAGACGGGGGAGGGGTCTAGTACCCTTGCTCTGTCAGCCACTGACTATGGTGTATGACAAGGGGGAGTATCTCAATAAGTACTGATGTCCAAACCAATTAAGAAATGAGATAAAGAAGCAAATTAGAGACCAAATAGCACATTTAGTATAGAAGAAGTGGCTTTTGAAGAACGCGGCTCATGGCGGTGGGTAAGTGAGCTTCCTAATATGGAAACCTAGAATTAAACTCAGTGGCAGAATCACAGGCAACTCTGCACCATCACCAGCCTCCCCTGCTCCCAAGGGCACGGCAGAAATGTGTGCTGCCTGCAGGTAGGTTGCACCCAGAGCAAAGGGTTGGGCCACCCGAGCCTGACTCACCAACCAGGGAAGCTACTCAGTATTTCCTGGAGCAGACTGTGGGGGAGAAAACAGAGAGGTCAAGTGCGTTCTGCCTATGTGGCCCCCCACCCACAGAAGGAAACATCAGGTTCCATTTTATCTGTGCTGTTGACTTAGAAGCTATACGTGCTATTCTCTCAGTGACTGCCCTGGAATTTACAATAGGCTTGCTCCATATCACGTGTAACACGCAGTCTGCCATCAAATAGTATATCATTCCATATACAATGTAAGAACCTCACAATATACTTCAGCCTCCCCTTCTGTCTTTGGTGCAATTCATCTCATACATTATCTACATGTATTATACACCCCCAAATATATCATTATTTTCTTGCTTTATACAATTATATTTTATTTATTTATTTTAAAAGATTTTACTTATTATTTCCAGAGAGAGGGGAAGGGAGAGAGGTAGAGAGGGAAAGACACATCAATGTATGGCTGCCTTTCACCTGCCTCCAGCTATGGACCTGGCTGGAGACCTGGCTTGCAACCTGATTATGTGCCCTGGCTGGGAATCGAACCAGCTCTCTTTGGGTTTGCAGGCAGGCACCTTATTATACAATTATATATTTTAAAACATTTTCTATTTACCCATATACTTATCATTTCTTGTTCTCTTCATTCCTTTGTGTAGATTCATGGTTGTGGGAAGAAATATAAGATCTCCTGTCTATGAGTAGACATTTTCCAGGCGGAAGTTGTCTGCATGGCAGAACAGCATGTGCAAAAGCATGAAGACTAGACTCCTTTGTCTGTGAAAGCAGGGCCCAGACCTGTCTCACGATTATCTCCCCCAGCACTGGGCACGGGGCCTGCCTCATAGCTGACATCACATGAATATTTTCTGGGTTCTTGTCATTACTTGAAAAGAAACTTCCACAATGTCTGGAGTCCTTGACATCCTCCCAATGAAATAGGATGGTCTTCTCACACATTTTACTGCAAAAACCCTGCTAGGTGGCACCAACCTTGACTTCCAAATGGGATAGTACATTTCCAACAGGAAAAGTGACTGACTTCATAAAGCTGAAATGAACCAGGGAGAAGCTTCTGCTGGCAGCTCATGTTGCCAGTGCTGTATCCTATAGGAATACTGAAAGCAGGCTGTGCTGAAGTTTGCTGCTACCGCTGAAGACAGTCCTATCCCTGGCCCCTTCGCTCCTGGAACCTTCACTAACCAGATCCAGGCAGCCTTCCGGGAGCTGAGACTTCTGCTGGTTTCTAATCCCAGGGCTGACCATCAGCCTCTATCTCTCATAGAGGCATCCTCTGTTAACCTGCCCATAATTCCTCTGTGTAACATAGACCCTTCTTGGTGCCATGTGGACTCCGACATCCATGCAACATCAGGGGAGCTCACTCAGCCAGTCTGATGTGGTGGCTGTGGGCCCAGGAAGTTCTGTGCACATGTGGCACCATCTCCCAGGAGAGGTCATGCCCCATCTCTATTGCTACAGAAATCATGAAGAGATTAAGAAAAAAGAAGAGGCTGCTGCAGAAAAGACTGTGACCAAGGAGCAATTTCAGGGTGAGTAGAATGCTTCAGCTCCAGAATGTACTGCTACTCAACTTAAGGTGAGTCTACGCAGCAACCAACCGAAGCACGGAGCCCTCAGCCAGCCACTGGAGACCCGTCCGCAGCTCCCAGGGTTCAAGCTACTGAACGGGTAGAAACAAACACTAAGTGGTCTTAAGCTGTTCTCCCAACTGCCTCTTAAACAGAAATCAGAAATAAACAGCTGCTAAAATAAGTAAATATTTGTTGGATAAGTGAACGAATAAACATGAAAAGACAAGGAGTGTTTAGATAGTGCTTGTAGTGGAGTGTGGCATACGTAGGCAAGTGGATGTGGAGGATGAAGAGTGAGCAATGTGAGTTTTGGTGAAAGGTGGACACAGAAGTCTTTAAGCGGGAAGCGTTCTGTGCTAAGACTTGAGTTTAGAGGGCTCCCTGACTGCAGGAGAAGAACTGAGCCATGACACTTGTCCAGAGTTTACTTCAATAGTCTAGTATGAGAGGACAGAGACCTAGGCTATGAGAGAGGGAGCTGACGCAAGAGGGACCTAAGAGGCAGAGAACTACCTTGGTAGCTAGATGTTGGGGTAGCATGACAATGAAGTGTGGGCAAGGCTTTGGTCAGAAAGCGGAGGGATGAGAAGACCAGGACACAGGTAAATCAATGAGGACTCAGGGGTCTCCGCTTTGAAAGCCTGAGATAGAAAATGTCATGGTGAGAAGAAACTTTGGAGTAAAACACAGTCTACTTAATGAATGGTCTCTTAGTGTTTGAGTTGCGACATCAGCTGAGTGTGTCTTACAGGCCACGGGATTTGTCAGGGATGGAAATTAATTTGGGAGCCATCAGGGAAGAGAAGTCTAAAGCATGAACGCAAGACATATTCAACGGATGGGACCACACGGACAAATCATACTAGCCAGAAGGCGCTCTAGCTTAGACACTGTAAAGTATATGTATATCACACACACACACACACACCACACACACACACACACACCACACACATGCACGTGCTTGCACACACACAACCCTGACAGCAGAGGACTGGGTGGGACCCATAGAAAGACACACATAGGATGCTCAGAGCAATAAGAAGAGGCCAGGGAGAGAATGGTATCCTGGAAGTGAAGAAAGTCAGAGTATAAGAAAACAAAGCTTTCAACAGAATCAAATGTCGCACGTAGGTGAAGAATAGGGACTAGAAATGGGTAGATGGCAAGGAAAGCGTGCATTCTGCCAATGTCTAGCTGGTGTTCCTAAGCCAGTCACCCAGCCTCAACTACCTCCTAGGGTAGCTGAGAAGGTTAAAGGAGTGGATCCCTCTGACATGCCTGGCGCTGTGCAGAGTAATGCTGAGGGAATGGTGGGCCCTGCTTTAATGGGTGGTGATTCCCTTTTTGCCTTCTCTACGTTTTCTTGGCCGTGTCAGCCTGTGCAGACTATCCTCATCTTGGACCTTCCCTTCTGTCTCACTCCCTAAGCCTCTGATTGGGGAGCCCCCTGAAGGCTTGGACATGGAGGTGGGAGAGGCTCCCTAGGCTTCTAGATCAGACTTGCATCTCCGCAGTTTCCTCTCCCCGGTCATTCTGGGAACAGGGATGGCCTGGGGGAGCAGAGAGGAGCAGGAAGTCCTCAAAGCCTAGAGTGGTCCCTGATTGCCCAGTGGTGAGTGGGTGGAGCTTAAATGAGCCACACCCTCCAGCAAACACTGCCCTCCCCTCAGCTTTCCCAATTTGCCTGAATTTCCCAGGGGGTGGGTGCAGGCCAGTGTTGATCCATCCTTGGGCCTAAATGTTCTTGGTGCCAAAGCTCCTATAAAAGCTTCCATGGGCTAAGAGTTATGAGGGGTGACCTCAGTTTGGAGGGAGCATTGGTAGGATGTCTCTAAAATTCTGAAGGGATGGGAAGGGAGACACAAAAGGGCCCCTGTGTGGCCTTAGGACAGGCTGCCTTTCCAAGGCTGATTTGCTCTGGCTGGGCTGCAGGAAGGAAACGCTCATTTCCTACCAGTGGTCTGCTTTCCCTTCCTCCCTCACCTGAAGGGGAGGAAGAATAGAAGAATAAAATTTTTTGTTGCCCTGAGGCCACCATCATCCTTCGCCACCCTTAGGCTCCTCACAATTCCTGGGACACCTGTGACCACCACAAAAAGCACAGAAAGCAAAGTCTGAGCAATTATGCAGTAGATCGCCACTTTGCCTCTATTTCCCCACTAGGTAGTTGGACAACCAAGGTTAGGGGCAGCCAGGCGGAAGGCGCCACACTCACCACTCCAGAGCCAGGACTGGGAGGGCCTAGAGGTACCAATAGAGGAATAACTATTTGAACTGCTGGGAGGGAGAGGTGTTCCTTTTTGATCTTAATCCCCCTGAATTAGGCCCAGGAGAAGTCTGGGTTTGCTGGCAAACACAAGCTAACCACCCTCTTCCCCCACCTTCCCGCTCCCAGCCCACTCACGCCAGGGCGTCTCTGCCCCAATGCCCTTGGCCCACCCAACGCTTAGCTGAGGTTTAACTACATTGGGTTGTTTGAATTAAATTTCTTTTTAGAATTAGTTTCTACTTTTTCTCCTTACCGTTAGGATATAAACTCTTCCTTTTATGTGCTATTTAAATAATATACTTCAAATGTAAAGAAGAATTCATTGTTTTGGCGGGTGTAGCAAAAAAAAAAAAAAATGTGCAGTGGTGCCTGATGATTCCATCTGGGAAGCCCTGGCCTGGTGGCCAAGAGTGGGGTTCAGAGAGGCTGCCTGAGGGTAGCTGGGCCTCTCCTGCACCACCCACAGGCCTGGGACAAGGACCTGGAGCTTCCCAGGTAAACTCTCTGGCAAAGAATGAGGTAAAAGCCTCCAGTTCCACCTCTCCTGCCTCTGGGCCTTTCCTCCATGCCTACCAGAGCTGGGGCTTTGTCCACACACACACACACACACATCATCTCTCCCCTCCCTTTCCCCTTCTCCTCCCTTTCTCTCCCTAGACTGTGAGGCCCCTTTGGCAGTCCCTTTGGCAGCCCCTTTGTAAGGTAATTGGATTTCTCCCCTTGTTAGTTTGCAATGAAAATGTCATCTATTCCGGGCCACCGCCAGGGAGGGGTCAAGCGCCCATTCAGGGAGCCTGCCAGGAGCTGTGAAGCTATTCAGGCCGAGGCCTCCAGCCAGGCAGCTGCGGAGGCTCCCCTGACAATGCTCCCCTGTCCCTCGCCCCTACCAGTGAGCCTAGCCCGAGAGTGGCCACGGCTGGGCTGGGGCTGGGGTGCTGTATTCTGAGGCTCAGAGGCTACCACCGCCCAGCGCCAGCAAGCAGGCACCAGAGGAATGATTTTAAGAGCCTTCCCCACCCTCAAGTGTGGGCATGTGGGAGAGGGTAGGCTTCTCCAAAGGTGGGAAGTTCCATAAATTCAAAGACTTTAGGGCATTTGTGAAGCAGAATGAGAGAGACTGCAAAGGGCAGATACTGGGACAGAAGGATGGATACCTTGACCTCCCTTGGAAAGTTGCTACAAGTTGTGAAGCCACCAAACCAGAAGCCAACCAACCTCAACGTGAATGATGGACAAGTGCATGTTCCTCATCCCCAGGGTCACTAGTTGGAAAGAGAAGGGACAAAACAGCTTACAAAGTATTCGGACCCCTGCCAGAGTCCTTCCCTAGGACCTTGTGAGCAATGTGAAAAGTGAGGGAAATGACGTGGAAAGGCAGTTGTATGAATCTGTAACCTTGGAAGGCTCCCCCAAAAGGGAGAGAGGTAAATGCCCCACCCTTTTTCCTCACTCTTCAGACGTGGAAACTGAAGTCCAGACTGTGTGAGTTCTTGCTCAGGATTGCGCAGCTGACATATGGCCAGGAAGGGTTTCAAACCCTGGCCTTTCCCATCCCTAAGCCTGTGTTTCCCAATTACTATGCTTGCTGCTAAAAAAGCAAAGGCAACTAAAGATGACATTAGCATTCAAACCAGGGCAGGAGAGTTCTACACTCGGTGCTCGGCTCCCAGCTCAGCTGAAGGGTAAGGATGCAAATCCATGTGCCTGCAGAACTGAGGGCTCTAGTGACCTCCCTCTCCACCTGGGGACGGTGAGGGGCCACGCTGGGAGGCTGGAATAAGACAGGAAGTTACCAGGAGACAACTGAGGACTCAGCACAAGGGAAAACCTGAGAAAAGATGGAACGGGTTGTTTTAGGGCGAGCAGGGGCTATGAGTAGAGGCTGGTCCCCTACCGGCAGGATTCAAAACCACTCTGCTCTGAGGTGCCATTCAGAACTCTGAAGCCAGCTAATCCCACCTCCTGGTCCCCTTATTACCAGCTGGCAACTGCAAGCTTCCCCATCACCTTGGCCTCCCCCTTGACCTGCCCCCACAATTTACCCTCCTGCCCCTACAGCCTTCCTTAATATCCTATTCCTCACGAATTGCCCCTGATGAGGAGGCTGCTGGGGACAAAGGAGGAGCATTGGCTCCCTGACACCTCAGGAGCTTCCCAACCGTCCTCTCTCTTCCATCTTTGTTTATGAAATCACCTTTCTTTGAGGCATGCAGTCGTCAGGCATGGTCACCATGGAACATTCTGGTGACCCCATGTTTACGAGGACATTGACACCAGGATCACATCACCTCCTCACCATCAAGGTCTGCCATTATTCAGGGGAACTTCAGCACCCCTTGGGAAACTCACCCTCCACCCCAGGTTGGTCACCTTTGGTTCACGTGGGCCACCCCCATCCTGGAGCATGGCATCACCCTGAAGTTGTTAACTCCAGAGCCCTCACCATTGTAGGCTTCTGGCCTTGCAGTGCTCCCCCTGAACTCAACACCCATCCCAGCTGACCTTCTTTCACCTTCTCCAAGAACCACTCTCTCCTGGTCACACTGTTTTCCCATAAAGCCCAGACCCCAAGACCTATCACTTGAACTTCTCTACCTACATGCTAAGAGTCCTAGACCCCTGCCCCCAGCCCACCTCTTAGAGCCTCACCTTGAGTCAGCCATGCCCTCCGGCATGCTATGTTATGGGTTGAATTGCAACCCTTCACCCAACTTCATATGGTAAAGTCCTAAACCCTCAGTGCATCATTGCTGATGTAATTAGTTACTTTATTCAATTGATTGTGCATTTCTCTATGTCTCAGCTTCCTCATCTGTAAAGTGGGGCTAATGATAGCAATTACTTCCTGAATAATAGCAATATTCCAGGGCAATATTGGAATAGCAATATTCCAATATTGTTGGATATTCAGTGGGTTGGTGGTAGCTGGCCTCCAAGGATAGACAACAGTGACCCACACTTTCAGACTCTCCTGCCCAACATTTAACCTGGGCTGGCCTGTGACTAAGAGAATGTGGAAGGAGTGTTCTGGTGCCGGTTCTGGGCCCTGTATTTAAGAGGATTAGCTGTTTCTGCTTTGCCCTCTTGGAAGGCATGTCTCTGAGCTTCCATAGAGGAAATGTAGCCGTCCTGCTGGATGAGAACACGTGAATATGTCACTTGAAGAGAGGTCCGGAGACTACCTGGGGAAGGAGCAAGGACCAGCCATCCGCACAGCTGAGTATCCCAGCTCAGTCTCCAAATGACCCCAGGTCCACCTGTTATCTGACTGCAATTGCACCAGACACTCCAAAGAAGACCAGCAGATGAACTGCCCAACTGAACCAAGTCATCTCACGGAACAGTGAGGGCTAATTAAAGCACTAAATTGTGAGATGGCTCGTTACACAGCAAAAAAGAACTAAAGCAGAGTTAACCAAGTAATATGATGAGAACTCTTTCTAGCTTACAGCAAACAGTGAATATGCTGGTTCTTTGTCACTTGTCTTAGAATCCTCTGGCTGTCTATGCATCCGGCTGTATGGGGTTGGGACAGAAGGACAGAAGAGAAATGTGGAATCAGGAAATGTTCCCGGGTAGAGGCAGTTCTTGAAACGAGCTTGACTTGTGGGTTGATGCCTTAGTTCTATAAGCCGTGTATCACGGGGTTTACGCTCTTCTGAAGTGGGGTGGAAGTTGGTTTCAAGGTCTGTCCTGAGCCCCCCTGGTTCCCTTACTGATCCCAGCCCACCATTCCCACCAGGCTCCACACATTCTCTCCTGGGAAGCTCGATCCTGTGGAGCCTGGGCCAGCCTCCCTTAGACGCTCTGGTGCCTTGGACTCAGGGCTGCTTTCTGGGGGAGGCATTTTAGACAAGAGCAGACTGATGGGGGGAAATGATTGAGGAAGCCGGTGGAAACATTCAAATTACTCTAGATACTCCATTTCTATTTACCAGCTTGAATGATTTTGTAAAACAATTGTTCCTCTTATGTATTATTTGGTTACTCCAGGTACTAATCATATAAGAAATGCAGGGAAAAAAATATTATTTCCCTTTATCTTTCAGGATTTAGGGCAATAAATTGTTCTTCATTCACCTTCCAAAAGACAAATTAGTTTTGCGGGTGTTTTTTTAGCATCATTATGAACTCAAAGGTTAAACTTTGATAGAGTTCCATCCATTATAATTATTATCCTCACTGAAGTTCAAATTATCCCATTTTGACCAATGGGAGCCTCTTCAAGTTAGCTCCTGAGTCCTTTTGATGCAGCCTTAGTAGCTTGATAGTTTCTCTATCTAGAGTGACACAATGTTCCAGACTCATATGTTTCTTGCACCAAACCAGGAGTCTTCTATTTTTCCAAACCCTCTTTCTTTCCACGGGCAATTGATATTTCATAATTATAACCAGGTCCTAGGCATACTTAAAGCTGCCAGGTTGGTCCTTGTAATCAGGCATTTTCATGACCAGAATTAGAGCATGAAAATACAATATAAATATTTTAAGATGAAATACCTTAACAGTTCACCCTGGGTCTTCCGACTCAAATTCAATATTATAGAATTTTGATTTAACTGTACTATGTTACATCTGCATCTCCTTTCTTTTATATTAAGATTCCTGGTTACCAATACATAGGCATTGAAAGGATACGAATATCCTGTGTTTCTTTCCTTCACTCTGCGCATGAATAGTATCAGAATATTAATAGCAAAACTACCACCACCAGGATGATTATTGAAATGGTTTGGATTATTTTTCATATGCTCTTCCATTCTTCTCCTGCCTCTATTATTTGTGCACTATAATTATAGCAGATTGTATAGGCACTGCCTTCTATAATTAACTATATGTTTAATATTCACCATCAGTCTTTATACTGATGTCTCTCTGGTCATTCTCCTTGTCTGAAGCGCATCCTCTGGTGGATTCCTTAGGAAGAGACCATGGGAACAATATTCTCTGAGTTCTTGCATGTTGACAAAGTTCATCCCTGCTTTTGTACGTTAAAGTCAGTTTTGCTGGATATAAAATCCCTGGCTTACATTTTCTTTCCTTTAGCATTATAAATGTGTTACTCCATTTTCTTCTATCATAAAATGTTACTTTCTAAAAGTCTGGTGATAATCTAATTTTCTTTTCCTTCCAAATCACTTTATTTATTTATTTGCCTAGATGAGAGAGAATTTCCTAGAGTATGTTTTTGGTGTTGATATCTTAAGTACGCATTTTCAGATATGTGGTGTGCTCTTTCTAAAACAGAGCTTCCAATCTTTTTTTTTTTAATTCTCAAGAAAATTTTCTTGAATAATAGTTTTAAGTATATGTTTTGTACCTGTGATTTGTTTTTTTCTTCTAGAGGGATATGTTGAATCTTCTTTGCCCGTGATGTTCCTTTTGTTTTAGTGTTAAGTTATGAAGTGATGTTTTTCCTCTTATTTCTAATTCTTTTCTGGAGTTTTGTCACCACATTTTAGATTTTTTTAATTTAAGTGACTTATTCTATATCAATTTCTTAATGCATTCTTTACCACTTTGAGATAATAGGTTATAATTTTATGCTTTTTGAGATGTTAGTCTTTCTGGTATGCATTTATTGTCTATAGCAATATTATTTGTTCCTTATTCTTTTTTCTTATAATAAATTCAAGTAAGATTTGGCCTCAATATTTTTCTTTTTTTAACCTTTTAAAAATTCTTTGATTGAAAGAGAAAGGGAGAGATATCTACCTTCCACTCCACCTATTCATGCATTCATTGGTCAGCTCTTGCATGTGCCCTGATCAGAGATTAAACCAACAACCTTGGTGCACCAACCAGGATGATGTGCCAACCAATGTATCTACCCAGCCAGAGCTCAGTATTTCTTGATTGTTTATTTTTTATGTGAACTTAGTTTTCCTGAACTTTTAAAAGGAAGCATGGTTCAAGGTATATTTTTAGTATATAACTCTCTCCGTTTATTGTGTTTGTAGTATAATGTTAAAAATCCAGTTGTTGGCTCGTTCAGATTTCCTAGCTGTTTCCCTTGCCTCACTTTTTTTGACACTGGTTTATTTGGTATTTTAGTTGGTACGACACTTGGATAGTTGTCTGCATTATTTATATGTAGACTTTTCTTTTTTTAAGTTAATGTATTTAATTTATTAAATACATTTTTATATTTATTGTCCCAATTTCCCCCCTTTGCTCCCTTCCACCTAGTACCCCTTTCCCTCCAGCAATGCCCCCCTTAGTTCATGTCCATGAGTCATGCATATAAGTTCTTTGGTTTCTCTATTTCTTTTGTTCTTCTTAACATCCCTTTGTCTATTCTGTAACCACCAATGTGTATTTTTTTTCCCTTTCACATCCAGACAATTCATTATTTAATTACTGCCTTCTGTGAGCTTCTCAAATCATATTAATACAAAGTTTTCTTTTCATTATTCCAAAATGCGTACATTAATTCATTTGTTTAATGTAGACTTTTCTTTTTACATTGTATGGCAATGTATACTTATCTGGTTCATATAGTACACAAAACAAGTTCCTTAAGAACAGTTACGCACAATGCATGCAACATTGTTTTATACATTGGATCCCAGGATGTGATTGACTGGAGAAAAAAAAATTTGGACTATACACATGGAGTAAAGGGACCACAAGTTATATAACACAGTGAACATACATCTAATTTGAAGGGCAACTGTACATAGTGTGTGCAACACTGGCAGTGGTGCCTTTGAGGAGGCAGAACTATTTCACACTAACCAGTTTAGAACTACACAAGGTATAAGTACCATCCAGCACCAGGATTCAGATGCAGGATTTCATGAACCATTACTATTTCTATATTTAGGAAATTGATGTTTTTAGTCACAGATCAGCTAAAAGGGACAATACGCACAAGCTCCAACTAAAATCCTGTTGTAGCCTAGACAGTGACATGGTGCATTAGAAGACTTTAAAACTGCAGCTCCTTCTGGGTCCCCCAAAGTGTATCTGCACTCTTCTTCAAACCAGCCTCCCCCTCAGGTGTCAGAGCCACCTTCACAGCATCTGAGATTCCATTCAGTCCTAAGATGTAAGGGACACTAAGGAAGACGTCTTCTTTTATTCCATAGAGACCCTTGATCATGGTGGAAATCGGATGCACCCGCCTAAGGTTCTTCATGGTACTTTCTGCTAAATCTGCCACAGATAGTCCCATGGCCCAGGATGTGTAGCCTTTCAGTTTGATCACCTCGTAAGCACTGCCAACCACCTGTTTGTGAACTTCTTTCCACTGTTCTTTATCTGCATCAGTGCCTCAATCAGGGTGCAGAGTCTTTAGGGAGACACCAGCCACATTCACTCCACTCCACACAGGCACACTAGAGTCTCTGTGCTCCCCAGGGGCCCACCATGACAGCTTAATCGGTAAACTCCCAGCCTTTTCCCCCATTAGGTAACAGAACCAAGCTAAATCCAGGTTGCAACCACTTCCAATAACACAGTTTGTGGGAAAGCCGCTTATCTTCCAAGCCACGTAGGTCAAGACATCCACTGGGTTGGAAACTATAAGCAATTTGCAGCTGGAGCTATATTTCACAACATTAGGAATGATGAATTCAAGGATGTTGACGGACCAAATTAAGACGGCTTTCTTCCTCTTGTTGATGTGCCCCAGCTGTGATGACAACCAGCTTGGAATTTGTATTCACCCTATAGTCTTTGCTAGAGACAAAGTTTGGTGTTCTAAGGGGAAGGCTGCCATCATCTCTCCCTTTAATTTGCCTTCCATGACATCAACAAGAGTGGGTTCATCTGCCACATCCTTTATTAAGACACTGATGGCACAGGCCATGCCAACAGCATTGACCCCAATGACTATAATATTATTCTGAGGGGGGGATTTTTCTTCTCTAAGAAGATTCACAATCAGCTGATCCTTGAGAGTTGCCATATTGGACTTAGATCTAAAAGGAATCGGGTCTGCATGGTGGGCTGGTATCCATGGCACACGGCGATGGATCTGGACTTGGCGACAGCAGCTCCTATGGTCCCTTGCTTCATTTTTATCTGGATCAGCTATTTACTTCATCTCTATTATTCCTACCCTGAGCAATTATATTCCACTCCAGGCTTTTATTATGTCTAGTAATAACCTTTGTACTTCTTATGTTAGAATTGTTGTTATGGATCACTGTGGAATCTATCAGTAGTATTTTTAGCAATTATAGATATAATTATGTATATTTGTCTTTTAAATTACTCTTAACTTATGGTGATGGATTTCATAATTTTTAAAAAGAGTTTATTTATTATTTTTAAAGAGAGGAGAAGGGAGCAAGGCAGAGAGGAAAAGAGACATCAATGTATGGTTGCCTTTCACCTGACTCCAGCTATGGACCTGGCTGGAGACCTGGTTTGCAACCTGGTTACGTGCCCCGGCTGGGAATCGAACCAGTAACCTTTGGGTTCACAGGTCAGTGTGTTATCTATCCACTCTGCCACCAGCGAGGGTGGATTTCATAATTTTTAACTTTGTGTCCTCAGAATTTTGCACCTTTATTCCTAAGTGAAATCAGTATATAGTTTTCTAGTAACAAACACATTTATTAAGTTTTGCGATTAAGGTCATGCTTGTTTACAAAGTGGATTAGATGAGTCTTTCGATCTTTTTCAATAATCTGGAATAGTTTGAATAACAAGAAGGTTTAATTCTTCAAAATTTGGATAGAACTTAGCCCTGGCTGGTGGCTCAGTGGATTGGCACTGGCTTGTGAACCCAAAGGTTACTGGTTCAATTCCCAGCCAGGGCACATAACCAGATTGCAAGCCAGGTCTCCAGCCAGGTCCATGGCTGGAAGCAGGTGAAAGGCAACCATACGTTGATGTTTCTCTCCCTTTATTCCTCTCTCCTTACCCTTCTCTCTAGAAATAATGAATAAAATTAAAAAAAAATTTTTTTTTTGTTGTTGTTAGAACTCAGCATTTCTCTTCTTCCTGGGCCCATACTAGGCTACATTTCTCAGCCCTATTTATTGACTGAGTTCTGGCTAATAGGATGAGACACACCCTTCCCCTTCTAGTCCTGGGCCATAAAAACATCCACTTTTCCATCCTCCTTACTCTTTATTCTTTGACAATGAGCCCAGAAGCTATCTGTTGAATATGGAGACACAGGACAGAAGGAGCATGGATTCTTGCATTATCATTGAGAGACAGCCACCTACCAATGAGGGACACTTGTTTTGATCTCTATATGTATAAAAGATAAGTTTCTGGACTTCCAGCCAAGATGGAGGTGTAGATAGACATACTTTGCCTCCTTCCACAACCATAAGAACCATCTACATCAAACAAACCATAAGAACCACCTACCTCAAACAAAGAAATGAGAACTACTGTAATATAGAACTGCATGGAAGTCCAACAAACAAAGATTTAAAGAAGTAACACTCATCCACACAGGTAGGAGGGACGGACATGGACAGAGAGGTGGTTGTGGTGGTGGCAGCAAAGGAGTGGCTATAGCCAGCCATCAGAAAAAGCAGTCACACATTATAAAAGCTGAAAGGGACACATGGGAAGTGACCCCAGGCCCAGATGACACAAGTCATGGTTCCAGCACTGGGAAAATAAAGCTGCATTGTTTCTGGCTGTGAAAACCATGGAGGCTGGAGCAGTGGAAGAAACTGCTGGTCTCTGAGGAGAGTCCTAGAATGTGTGCAAACCCACCCCTTCTGGAAACCATCATCAGGGCAACAGCTAGAGGGGCACCAGTAGCATACAGGAAGTGGGTGAAGTGACAGGAAAAGTGCTAAGCAAACGACATTGTTTCCTCTCTGACCCCTCTCCTACGTACAGCACCATAATATGGTAAAACCGGTCACCCTGCACTGATTAAGACCTAAAGCTATGCCCTAAGGCA
Source organism: Noctilio leporinus (assembly GCA_004026585.1). NCBI lineage: Eukaryota > Metazoa > Chordata > Mammalia > Chiroptera > Noctilionidae > Noctilio > Noctilio leporinus. The sequence goes on along the minus strand of PVIW01007061.1, from coordinate 58,768 downwards.
CAGACAAACACAGGAGGCTGTCTTGTTGAGGAGACAGAGAAGTATGGCCCAAAAGAGGGAGCAGATCAAGGTTCCAATGCAAGAACTAAGCAATAAGGAGATAGCCAACCTAACAGATGTGGAGTTCAAAACACTGGTGATAACGATCCTCACAGACTTGACAGACAGGCTTGGGTATGACAAATGCATAATAGAAGAAGTAAAGGCTATCCTAAGTGAAATGAAGAAAACCCACATGAAACCAATGATGAAGGGACGGCAGTAAAGGTGCAAATCACCGATTTGGAACATAAGGAAGAAGAAGCAGTCAACCAGTATGGAATAAAGGAACAGTTGAAAAAAATAAGAAGAGGCATAGAAACCTCTGGGACAACTTTAAATGTACCCACATCTGAATCATAGGGGTGCCAGAAAAACAAGAGGAAGAGCAAGAAATTGAAAACTAGTGTGAAAAATAATGAAGGAAAACTTTCTTAATTTGGCAAAGGAAATAGACATACAAGGCCAGGGAGCACAGAGAGTACCAAATAATCTAGCTCCAAAGAGGACCACACTAAGATACATTAATTAAAATGCCAAATGTTAAAGATAAAGAGAGAATCTTAAAAGTAGCAAAAGAAAAGAAGAGAGTTACCTATAAAGGAGTCCCATAAGACTATCAGCTGATTTCTCAAAAGAAATTTTGCAGGCAAGAAAGGACTGGCAAGAAGTATTCAAAGTGATGAAAAGCAAGGACGTACAACCAAGATTACTCTATCCAGCACACCTATCATTTAGAATGGAAAGGGCAGATAAAGGAGTTCATCATCACCAAGCCATTATTATATGAAATGTTAAAGGGACACATTTAAGGAAAAGAAGATCAAAACTATGAATAGTAAAATGACAAAAAAACTTATATCTATCAACAAATGAATCTAAAAACAAAAACAAACTAAGCAAACAGCTAGAACAGAAACCGAACCATAGCTATAGAGATCATATGGAGGACTGTCAGGGGTAGGGGGAAAGGGGAGAATGTGGGAAAAGGTGCAGGGATTGAGAAGTATAACTAGTAGGTACAAAATAAAAAGGGGGGCGGGGAGAACAGTAAGAATAGTATAGAAAATGAAGAAACCAAAGAACTTACATGCACAGCCTGTGTATATGAACTAAGGGAGAGGGGATTTCTGGAGGAAAGAAAGGTACCGAACAAAGGGAGGACAAAGGGGAAAAATTGTGACAATTGTAATAGCATAATCAATACTTTAAAAAAAGATAAATTTCTATTGTGTTAAACCCCTAAAGTCTCAGGATAGAAATTAGAGCAGCTGGTACTGCCTTACTAATGCAATAATTAGCTGTAAAATTATCTATACATGTTGCATTTGTAAGTCATACATTTTTAACAGTGTTATTGAGACATAATTCACATATATAAGTTATCCTTTTAAAGTGCACAATTAATAGTTTTTATTATATTCACAGATAGGTACAACAACCATACAATCAATTTAAAATTTTAATCAATTAAAAAACATTTATCACCTCAAAAAAGGAACCATGAGCCCTGGCTGGTGGCATAGTGGATAAGGAGCCAGCCTGTGAAGCCAAAGGTCGCTGGTTTGATTCCCAGCCAGGACACATAACCAGGTTGCAAGCCAGGTCTCCAGCCAGGCCCATAGCTGGAGGCAGGTGAAAGCAACTATACCTTGATGTCTCTCTCCCTCTCTGCCTCTCCCCTGTCCCCTCTCTCTAAAAGTAATAAAATAAAATCTTAAAAAAAGAAACCCTGTGCTGTTTAGCTATCACCCCCTGATTCCTGTACCCCTATCTTTACCCCTAATCCTAAGCAGTCACTAATCTACTTGAGGCTTCTGTGACACTTCCCCTTGTGTGTTCTCAGTAATGCTCTGTCCTTATTTGTTTCCTTTGCATCCTGGGAATTTTTCTCCATCTGGTCCTTTAACAATTCACCGCAGTTTTACACATTCAAGCCTACTATTCATTGTATCCAATGCAAATTGTAATTCAGCCACTGTATTTTTTGTTTGTTTGTTTGTTTACCACTGTCTCTTGTCCTTATTTAAGTAGTCTTCTTTATCTTAAGTAGATCTTAAAGTGCAAATAATCTAACCCTGGTTGGTGGCTCAGTGGATTGGCATGAGCCTGCAAACCCAAAGATTGCTTGTTCAATTCCCCAGGGCACATAACCAGGTTGCAAGCCAAGTCTCCAGCCAGGTCCTTAGCTGGAGGCAGGTGAAAAGCAACCATACATTGATGCTTCTCTCCCTTTCTTCCTCCCTCCCTGCCGTTCTCTCTGAAAACAATAAAAATAAAATATTTTTTTTAAAAATTACAAATAATCTAATTTTGTCAGTAAAATCTATTGCTGTGGAAGGTTATACTCTGAGTTATATACTCATCTAATAAGTTTTACTGAGCACCTACTATGTGTCTTGTAAAGAGCTAGAGCCACAGTGACATAAGATGTAGCCGTTGCCCTCTTGTCCTCCCTTTCCTTTACTGCACCTGTTTCCATAGGTTCATTTTTCCCTTCTGGTGACGCTCCTCTAATGAAGAGCTGTTCCATGGGCCTTTGTTGGATGTGTGCTTCACTCTGTTTCCATAAGATCCTAAGACTCTGGAGCAGCCTTTCTCAGAGATCTAAGGTGGGAGATAGGAGGTATGCGGTACCCAGCCAGCCTTGGCCAGTATTCTCTATACACTGGCTCCCCTTCCCAGTGGGACACCCTGTTCTAGTCCAGGCGACATGGACTGGGAGCCTTGGAGTGGCTCTTCTCACTAGAGTTGCTTCTGAGACCCGCTCCTGCTGTGGGCAGGGTCCAAATGATTCTGAGTGGAATTCTGCTGCCCTGTTCCAGAAGCTTCAGCATCACCCCAGTGGCATCAGGAGGACAGCTGAGGGCAATCACTGGACCCCCCAAGGAGGCCAAGCTCCACCCCTTGCTAATGGTGTGTTACTCTGGGTTCTTCCTAGAAGCTGCTACAAGATCTGCCTGCAACACAGGCTTCGTTTCTTATACTGATGCAGGTATTTCTCTATTTGCAGTGATTTCACTGGGTTTTTCATTGGCTCTCGGAAGGGGTAAGAGCAACCACATCATGTTTCCTTTGACAGATGGAGGCAAGGACATAAGAGCAGGAAGAGGGAGGGAGAAGCACAGCCATAGGCAGGGTGACAGGTGGCAGCAAAGGTCATCCTTACATCTCTCATGGCCACCCCCTGAGCCATCACACCTAGAAACCCTTAGATGCTCCCTCTGGAGAGGAAAGAGAGAGGCCCAGAAAGGGACAAAGATTCGACCTGGCCGACAGCCTGTCAGGCAGTGCAACACTGCAAGTCTGGCCTCTGGGGTACACATGTGAGATAAAAGGGGCCCACCTGAGTCCCAGGGGCCCGACACAGTGCAACCTGCTCCAGGCCACTTTATTCCTTCAGTCAGCACCTGCTACTGAGCACCCATCATGCAGCAGACACCCTAATCTGGGAACTAGGGGAGATCGCAGTGCTTGAAGGAGAGCAAAGCTCTGCTTGTTAGTAGAGGAGACGGAGAGTACACAGCAAACCGGTAAGAGAGATCATGTATTGATGACCACTGTTACTCACTGTTACTCACTGTGTGGGCCTGGGCTGGGGTGCTGAGCCCTCACTGGGGAACAACTTGACTGTGAGTGGTTTCAAGCCACCCACGTGACCCACTAGGCCAGGTATGGGTGGTTATCCTTCCTTCACAAAGGAAGAGACTGCCCTCTAGAGGCCAGGTGCCCACACTGCTTATTCTGGCATTGAAGTACCTGCCGCTCTCATAGCCTCATTCTAGCTCCTTGCGTCGCTGTCTTAAAGACCTAGGCTTCTGGCGCTCCCGTGATGCCCAGTGTCCAGGCTGTGCGGGCTGAGCAGGGTTGGGGGCTTCACCTGGAGCTCTGTTTGGGGCGGGCCATGGAGAAGGCACTAAACCAACAGGTGATCTGGACCAGATGCAGAGGACTTCAAATCCTGGTCATTCCCTTTATCCTACTAACTGGCCTCTCTAAACCCCAGTGTTCTCACCTGCAAAACAGGAATATTAAAGCACCTGCCTCATCGCTGTAACTAAATAAGATGAAAAATAACATGAGCCATAGTTGATAATAATAACCTATTACTATTGTATCTGGCCTTAGCTTCCTAGGCTACAAAACGGATGGAAGTCTCATTTATGCCAACTTCTTCCAACAGTCATTCGTTTTACGAGTATTTATTGAGCACCTACTATATGCAGGTACGTATAGTATCTTAGGCTCCCTTACCTGTAGCTCACTCTTTTGGAGTAAGGGGTGGGGGCGTGCGGGAGGCACACTCCAACTGCTGCCTCAGCAAGGTCCCAATTCTGGGACCTGGAGAGGGTGGTGTTTGAGGGCTGGGCTCCAAGTAGCAAGCCAGCAGCGCCACCTACTGGCCACAGGCAACCAAGACAGAAGACTTGTGCCTTCCTTGAATGTCAGGATTGAAAATCAGGCTCCCTTCCAGCCACACAGACTGTGGGAAGCCAGGACCTTGTGCCAGACAGAGAAACCCCGTAATATTTCCGGGCACTTCCCAGGCCCCAGGAGGGTGGTAGTCAGGGAAAGAGCTTGGAAGGAGTCAGGCTCTGGGGTTGCTGGCAGAGCTCCTTGGCATACAACTTATTAAACTAGTCCAGCCTTAATTTTCCTCGTTTACAAAATGGATGACCGTAAAATAAGTCCTTTCACGCACACAGAACTGAAGTGAGACTCAGAGGAAATGGGGAACGGGGAAGATGAAAGTGTAGAAGATGGATCTTTCTGGTGAGATGATGGGTAGAATCATGTGAGCTAAGAATGAGCTGGGTAAGGGACATGCTGACCACTGCAAGGGTCCAGGGGTGAGGCTGGAGTGGTAGATAGGACCTTAAATACCAGGCCAGCACAACATAGGGGAGTGAGAGCTTTGGAGCCAGACTTGGGTTTAAATCCTGATTGCATCACTTCCTAGGTGGGCCCCTAAACACATTCCTTAACCCTTCAAATCCCAGTTCCATTTTCTATAGCATGGAAATTCTGGACCTTTATGGGTGAAAAGAGATGAGCACAGGTCCAGAGCACACCAACCCCAGAAAGGGCAGTGGTTGTCATTTGATTGTTTCTGTGGGGCAGTGGAGAGAAGTCACTCCCAAAAGTTGGCCTCTCAGAGATCAGAAGGCAAGAGTCCATGTCCACACCAGGGTCCCAGCATGACTCCTAGTGTCCAAGCTGTGAGTATTGGCTCCATCCAATCCCCTGGGTTGTCTGGGGCAAAGGGTAGGCCCTAACCTGGCTGTCAAGGCTGTTGGATTTTTATTTTCCCATGGAAGGAGCCTCCCTAGCTCATCCTCATTCACTCTTTTTCCTTATTCAACAACTCTAATTTGTTACTGTGTGCCAAGCACTGAGTCAGATGCTGGGGATACAGTTGGGATCAGACAACACTATGCTCCACTCCAAATCCTCTTGGCCGCACACTTTATTCCATCCAGGGCTAGAGGATCAATTGTCTGAGCAGGTGCAACAGGGCAGTGCCTTACTTCCAGCCTGCCCAGGGGCTCCTCTGAGATCTGGGTTTGAACGGCCTGCTTGGTCAACCTAAATTGAAGATGAGTTCGTGCCTGGAGAGCCACCCTTAACTAATGGGAGCCAATAAACTCCCCTGGGTGGGAGTTTATTCACAAGCCTTTCCGTGGGGTCCCAGTGGGAGTTAGCAACCCCATTGTGGACGGCCAATGCAACAATGCCTTCATATAGTCACTTCCTCTCCTTTCCTGTTTCTTTTCCCCTTGTTCCTCACTCCTGCTCCCTGAGATCACTTCTCAAATAAATCATCTGCATGAAGCATTTGTCTCTAGGCCAGCTTTCAGGAGAACCCAAGCTAAGTCAAGTGATGAACAAAATACATAAAAATTCACACCTTCATGGAGCTTTCACTCCAATAGAAAAGACAGAAAATAAACAACATAAGTAAGTAACATGTATAGTAGTTACATAGTGATACATGCTAAGAGCAAAACAAATCTGGAAAGGGGGAAAGGGAATTGCTGATGGAGGAAGACTGCAGTTTTATCAAAGGCAGCTAAGGACAATCTCACCAAGGACAGGACATGTGACCAAATGGAAGTGAGAGCAGCTATGCTGACATGAGAGCAGAGTGCTTCAGGCAGAGGAAACACTGAACGCAAAAGCCTGGTGCATTCAAGCAGTCATGTCTGACTCCAGGGTCGTTGACCTCAGCAATGCACGGCTGGCGTGGCTGTTCCCTGAGATGTGGGACCCAGCTGCAAGGGGCAGGCCTGAGGGATAACAGGAGTCAGGTGTGGGATGACTATTGCTCTTGGACATCCAAGTGGAGATGTTGGGTAGTCAGTGGATATATGAGTCCGAAGGAGAAAGGCCGTTTAGGGAGCTTTTAAAGCCATGAGGCCGGGAGCTCACTAAGGAAGTGAGTGCAGCCAGAAAAGGCAAATGAGACCCTCAGATGCTAAGAGCCTGGGGAAGAGAAACCGGTAACTGAGACTCCCAAGAGGTGGCCACCGAAGTAAGAGAAAAACCAGGAAAGGTTGCTGTCTTCAAAGACAAACAAGAAAGCATTTCAAGGACGAGAGGGTGATCAGCTGGCCAAGGGCTACTGACAAGTCAAGGAGATAAGAGAGAATATTGGAGTTAGGCATCAGGGTGTCATTGGTGATCCTGATAAGAGCACTTGGGGTAGCAGGTTTGGGGCAAAGGTCCTATTAAGGAGGTTTGAGAGGAAATGAGAGGAGAGAAATCAGAGACAGAATAGATACTCCTTGAAAGTGGTAGTTGTGAAGGGAGGGAAGGAGAGAAATAGGGTGGTGGCTAGAGGGGTAGTAAGATCAAGAAAGGTATGCTGGCTTGTTCGTTGGCTTGTTTTCAGATAGCATGAGGAATGGCATATTTATAGACTCGTGAGAATGACCCAGCCGGTCCCTTGACAAACCCCTAGACACACTAGGGAAAGGAAAAAAGTCAAATTACCAATATTGGGAATAAAAAGATGTAATTGAAAAAAGATGTAATCACTACAGGTTCTACAGATATTAAAAGGACAATAAGGGGGGAGGGAGAGGTAGAGGCAAAGATGGGGAGCAGCTTAGACAAGAACCTAGTATAAAGGAACCATGGACATGGACAACAGGTGGGATTGACTTTGGGGGGAATGGGTGGGGGGGGGGACAGAGGGGAGCAAAAAAGGGATGGATGTAACACAGCAACAATAAAATTTAAAAAAAAAAAAAAAGGACAATAAGAAAATGTTATGAATGACTTCATGCCAATAAATGTGACATCTTAGGTGAAATGAACAAATTCATTGACAGACTCAACTACCAAAGCTTTCAAGGAGAAATAAATAACCCAAATAGCCTCATTTCAATGGAAGAAATTGGATTTACAGTTGAAAATCTTCCTTCAAAGAAACCCCCAGGCCCAGGCAGCTTCAAAGTTTGAGTGCCATCAAACTTTTAAAAAAACAATATCAACTCTACACAAACTTTCAGAAAATTAAAAAGTAAGGACTGTGTCCTAACTAATTCTATGAAGACAGAATTCCTTTTATACCAAAATCATACAAAAACATTACAGAAAAACTACAGCCCAATGTCTCCTGAACACAGGTACAAAACTTCTAACAACATTTTAGCAATTCAAACTCAACAATATATTAAAAAGGTAATAATACATCATGACTTAGTGGGGTTTATTTCAGGTTGATTTAACATCTGAAAATCAATCAATGTAATTCATCATATTAACACATTTTAAAAGATGCAAAAAAAGCATTTGATAAAATCAATCATTCATCTTGAGAAAAACTCACAGTAAACTAGAAGTCTAAGAACATCCTCAACCTGATAAAGGATGTCAATGAAATACCCACATCTAACATACTTAATAAAGACTGAATGCCTCCCCCTTAAAATCAGGAATAAGACAAGAGTGTCTACTCTCACACCTTCTATTCAGCATTAAATGAAACGGAATGTTTATAAATTTTTACTGAATGTATTGGGGTGACATTGGTTAATAAAATTATGTTTCAAGTGTACAATTCTCTAATATATCATCTGTATATTATATTGTGTGTTCTCCAACCCAAGTCATTCTCCTTCTGGTACCATTTATTCCCCCTTTACCCTCTTCTACCTCTCCTCACCTCCATTTTCTCTGGTAATCACCATACTGTTGTCCATGTCTATCAGGTTTTTTAATCCCTTCAACTTTTTCCAGGCCCCCACCACCTCTCCCCTTTGACAGCTGTCAGTCTGTTTTCTGTATCTATGAGTCTGTTTCTAGTTTGTTTGTTGGTTTAGTCTGGTCATTGGGTTCCACATATAAGTGAAATCATATGGTATAAAGAATCCAGAAACAAACCGACACATATATGGATGATTTTTCAGCAAATCAGTTCTGTTTAACAAATTGGATATTCATATACAAAATAAATGAGTTTTAGCCCTGGCTGCTGGCACAGTGGATAACACGCTGACCTACAAACCCAAAGGTCTCTGGTTCGATTCCCAGCCAGGGCAACAGCCAGAGGCAGGTGAAAAACAACCATACTATTGATGTCTCTCTCCCTCTCTGCCTCTCTCCCTTCTCCTCTCTCTGAAAATAATAAATAAAAAACATTTTAAAATTAGTTTCAATTCATATATTTTACCACATACAAAAAGTAACTCAAAATGGACCATTGACCTAAATGTAATAGTTTTACTTAATTACAGAACTTCTAAAAAATATAGAGGAGAAAACCTGTGTAACCTTGGCTTAGGCAAAGATTTCTTAGATATAATGATACCAAAGGCAAAATGAACAAAAGAAAAAACACTGGACTTCACTAAGCTAAAACCTCTGCTCTTTAAATAACATTGTTAGGAGAATGAAGAGACAAACCACAGACTGTGAGAGAATATTTGCAAGCTGTTTATTTGATAAAGAACTTGTATATGGATTATATAAAGAATCCTCAAAACTCAATAATAAGAAAACAAATATCACAATTAAAGTTAAAAAGATTTGAACAGATCCTTCACCAAAGAAGTTATGTGGATGGCAATAAGCCCATGAAAAGATGCTTAACATGATTGATTAATCATACCACAGTTCTCAAATGTCTGACATCTTGAACAATTCAATTCTTGACCAAGTTGCTAATGGAGAAAATTTTTTTCCCTGTAAAAAAAAGCTTCAGTTCTAGACTGGACAACCCTTTCATGCTGATACCTATGCGATCAGTCACGTATCTCTCAGGCGACACACAAAGGAAAGAATACATGAATATGGGTATGATTCAGTTTTCAAATAAGTTGCTTCTTGAACAGCCTTCTGAAACAAATTGATAACTGAGGCTTCATTGTATTAAAGAAATGCAAAGTAAAACTATAATGAAATAACACCATACAAAATTTAAAAGACCAACCATACCCAAAACTGGCAAGAGTGTAGAAGAGAAAAAATCATGCAACCACTTTGAGATACACTCTGGCAGTTTCTTAAAAAGTTAGACACATACTTACCATATGATCCAGTTTTCCACTCCGAGATATTTAGCCAACAGAAATGAAAGTACAATTGACTCTTGAGTACCACAGAATTGAACTGTGTGGATCCACTTATATGCAGACTTAAAAAATAAATAAATACAGCCAACCTTATGTATCTGTTGGGTTTTACATCCATTGATTCTACCAACTGCGTATTGAAAACAGTATTTTCAAATTCCCAACTACTGTTTCCCAATCGTCCAACAAAAATACCGCTTCAGATCTTCAGTTGGTTTATTCTGCTGATGTGGAAGGCCAACTATATATGGTTAAGTTTGTGGGGGGTGTCAAAGTTATTCCCAGATATTTGGCTGCTCAGAGATTGGTGCCCATAACTCATGTTGTTCAAGGGTCAGTAGTGTATTTCTATATAAAAATGTACATGAATGTTCACAGCAGCTTTATTTGTAATAACAATAACAAATAAAAACAACACAAATGCCCATCAATAGGTGAATGGATAAATAAACTATGGTATATCCATACAGTGGAATACCACTCAGAAATAAAAAGGAATGGACCACTGGTATATGCTACAAAATAAATGAATCTCAAAATACTTATGTTCAACCTTGGCTGGTAGCACAATGGTTAAGGCGCTGGCCTGTGAACCCAAAAGTCACAGGTTCGATTCCCCAGCCAGGGCACATAACCAGGTTGCAAACCAGGTCTCCAGTCAGGTCTGTGGCTGGAGGCAGGTGAAACACAACCATACATTGATGTCTCTTTCCCTCTCTGCCTCTCTCCCTTCCTCTCTCTCTGGAAATAATAAAATCTTAAAAAAAAAAATACTTATGTTCAGTTAAAGAAACCAGCCAAATGAAGAGTATATACTGTTTAAGTCCACTTATATGAAATTTTATAAATTACAACGTAATTTAAAGAGACAGAAAGCAGATTCATGTTTTTTTGAGAATGGAGCAGGGGATTGGCAGGGAGGGCTAGAAGGAAGGAATTACTGAAGGACATGATGAAATTTTCTAGGGCAATGTCATCTTGATTGTGGTGATGGTTTCATTAATAATATATTTCATATTTATCACTTTAAATATATGCAGCTTATGTTACTTATACCTCAGTAAACTTCTCAAAAATAAGTTTGGTGAATATTGCACTTGGAATTTTTATACAAAGCCAGTCTCCGTTAATGCATTTCATTGTTCTGTTTTTGTGGGGTTTTTTTGTAATTATGTAACAAACATATCCAAAATCCAAGCTCACAAACCTCCTTTGGTTTCACAAATATTGTGGGCTGCACTAATATTGTGGGAAAAGGCCTCATTTTAAGGGCCATTCTTCCATCCCTGTGAGACAACAGATCAAGATAATGTCATTGGCTTTTAGGCACAAAAGGGTACAACAGGAGGAGCGTCCCAGCCACAGGACTGAAAAAGTCCTTTCCATCTGCTCTGCTTTCTGGAGAAGTGAGTGGCTGAGATTTGAACAAAAATAAGTGTCCATTGGAGCTCAGTCATCTGAAGGCACCAACCCACGATCCCTGGTCCACATAAGCAGCAGTGTGAGGTTAGGGGTGTCTGTGTGTGGCAGTTGAAAGCTGGATGACCAGAGGTTTCCAGGTTCGGGGGTAAAGTGACTTTGGATAAGCAGGCTCAGTGCAGTCCCAAAAAACCCCCTCGGTGCTCCTGCCTTGCTTCCCCAAAGGCAGCTGCCTACCCCTCTAAGCCCAGAGCCAGGGCCCGGGAGCCATGATGTAGAGTTTGACCTGGACTCCTGTCCAGAGGTCAAACTGGGGACCAGGCAGAGGCTCCAGCAGTGGCTGGAGCTGTCCCTGGTTTTGCACACCTTGTCCCATGTGTCCACGGGAGGCAACGGAGGCCGCAGAGCAGAGGGGCTGAGTGCCTGTGAGATTCACCGGTTCATGGCACGGCTTTGTCAAATGCCAGCCGTGTGCCTTGGGCAAGTTACTTAACCGCTCTGTGCCTCGGTTTCTCCTTCAGTAAAATGAAGATAACGAGAATGAACACATATAGTCGTGAGAACTAAAGGAATTAATATCTGTAAGATTTTGTAAGACAAGTACAAGTCTAGACGCAGAGTATGCCCACTTGCTGGTGCATTTAGTACCATTATATTCGACCTCTGGAAAAAATCCCTCTCCTGCCCCTTCCTAGACGTCAGACAACTCCGGCTTGCACACACGCAAGACCACGCAACTGACCACACAACTCCTGGGTGTGACGAACAGTTCCCTTGACACCCTTAGATTAAGTTCATCAGGTTTGGGGCTCTTACCCTGGCTACAAAGAACCTCTTAGAAAATCTAGAATTCACGTCAGGGCAGGAAGACGAGGCTCGACTGATCCATGTAGGTTCTGCTACCTCCAGCAGAGGGCGATCAGCACCAGCTTTGCTGGGAGTTAAGTAGCTTCGGCCCCACCCCAATTCCTGGGAACAATAAACCGCTTACTGAAGGAGGGAGGGTCACTCTGGTTCTAGAGCCAAAGGTGGATTTGCGGGCATTGCTCCCTCTGGACCCCTGATTTTCCTAGTTCCCATAGACCCCACTTTCCAGAAAAGCCTCCTGCCATTGGTAACTTGGCTTCAGTTTCCCCGTCTGTGAACTAGGTAGCCATCGCTGCCTCCTCCCCTGGGGTTTCCCACAAGTAAATTTCTAGCAGAAAGGGCAGGCTCCGGGCTAAGCCCACAGCACATCGGGGAAAAGCCATTTCCTTGTGTGGCAACAACAAAGAATGGGTGAGGCCATCCCAGACCAGGAACAGGCAGCGACCAGCCAGCTGCCCATCTCCCAGGCCTAAACTGTCCCAAATCTTGGCTCCAGGGTGGACCCCTTTAATCCTGCCCCAACAAGGGGCCACCAAGTCCACATTCAGGCCTTCCTCATCCCATCCCCCCAAACAGCACAAACAAAAGACAAAAGAAAAAAAATCAAGTCTTTATTGTTTGATTAATAAACCGGCTCGGAAGGACAAGATTGGAGTGCAAGGGAAAACCCAGCTTTGATTAGTCAGAAACTCCTGTTAACTGTACAAAATGAATGTTACAAAATCATGTAAAAAACAGGGTCGGCAAATCAGCAGCTCTTATGGAGGGCTCAAGGCACCTGGTGCATAAGGAACGGGCCCACCCCGGCCCCTGGGGCATGGCTGAGGGCTGCCCCCTCCCCTCCTTCACCACGGGGCACACCTGCTTTCCTCTCTCCCCACTTACAAGTCACTAAAAGTCCACCCCCAGAGGGGCATAAACATCAGAGGCCAAGGCACTGCCAGAAATGAACCAGCCCTGAACTGAGCGCTGAGCTCCGTTCCCCAGCAGCCCAGGCCTGGGGAAGCGCCACCCTGTTCCCCATGCCCAGCATTGTGAGCAGACACAGAACCAGAGCTGGGGAGCCCCATTTCCCAGGGAGGTGGTGGCCATGGGAGGCCTGAGTCAGTCACCAGAACAAACACAGCCTAGACTTTGGTAAGTGCTGACTGTGGAGCAGCGCCACTGTCCTGTCCAGCTCCCATGATGCGGCGCTGTCCTGACACGGTCCTGCAGAAGCCACTGTAGGATGGGCCCTACACAGGGTAGCACATGCAGCATCCCGTGCCTGCTGCCTCCATGTTGGGCTTGGCACCAGACCCCAGGAGCCCGTCAGTGACGGCGACCGGGTACTCGGAGATGATATCTTCCACCCGGGTGATGTACAGGAACGTCAGCAGCACCCCCAGGAACTGAGAAGAAGGTGCAAGGTGGATGAGAGCTTGCTAGGGATCTGGTAGGCCCTATTCCCTCTCAGCCACTCATGAGCACTCAAAGTACTGGTGACCTGGGAAAGCCCCAGAGCACAGCCTTCTCCCCAGCACCCCCACTACCCAAGTAGCCCCACCCTGGGCCCTCCACTGCCCTCCCTGGTAATCCCAAAGACCTTCCCTGGTCCTCCTCAACAGAGGTTTCTCCATTCTGGGATTCCTGTCCACCAAACAGGAATCTCACTTGGGCAGGTTACCTAACCTTGCTGAGCCTCAGTTCCCTTCTCTGTAAAATGGGTATGATCAGAGTACCTACCTTGCAGAACTGAAAGAGGCAGCGCCTGTAAAGCACTCGGAAGGAGCTTTATAAGCAATGCTATTGCCATTCTCCCTCTCTTTCAGCCCTCCCAGGATGAGCCCGGATTGCTGGTATAACAGCCTTCTTCGCCAGCCCCTTTGTAGCTCCTCTGCCCTCTGTAATCACCAGCCGCCCTTTATCTGGACCCACAGCCCACCCAGCACCCCTGAGTAGAGGGAGAACCAGCCCACCTGGGGGAGCAGGATGCCCAGCAGGAGGCCTGCCATGATGGTGTAGTTGTCCATGAACCAGATGAGCACGGCGTTGGTGCAGCCCCGCACGTAGATGATGTTCTGCACGCTGAGGCGCTGTACAGAAGGGTCTTGGCTGAGCACCTCACCTGGCAGAGCCTAGCCGCAGCCCCAGCCCCGCCACTCCAAGGTCTGGGCAAGTCCTCCAACCTCCCTGAACCTCAGCTTCTCCCATGCAATGTGAAAAGGTGGTTCTAGGCCATTGGGTCTCAACGGACAGTAGTGTTCCCTGTAACACTGGGAATACCGTGGTGGTGCATCTGGTTGCCCCCGGGGGCTGGGGATTGTGGGACTTCAAAGCTAAGAATAATCCTACTTCACCAACATGTGGGGGCGAAACCTATTCATAATTACCTGAGCCAAAATCCTAACTCCAGGTACATATAAAACCAGTGTTGTTTTACTACACACTGAATTTTGGAGAACACTGCTATGTATAAATTAAGGAGTGATTATACTTTATTTTGTTCAAAACTTTACCATGAAAGTTCACCATTTAAAAAAAAAAAAATGTCAACTATAAAAATAGTGCCCATGGTATTCAAGTTCCCAACATAACCCGCACCCCCCCCCACCCCCCCAGGTAGCAGCTGCCCATGAGCTGCACACAGCTGTCTGCACGGGGCCTTCTGCTGCATCTGCCTAGCGCCAGAGCCCTTATGTGTTGAAATGTTATGCGGCAATCGTTTTATTTTATTTCTTTCATCTCAGTTAGATCATTGTTATTTGTTTTGAAATGAGGTGTGTGGATAGGTTCTATTACCTGTGAATTTCATTTCTGGATCATGGCTAGCGCATTACCAAGAGTTTATTACAAAAACTGGCCATTAAGCCTGAAGGCTTGAGAACCACTGCTGGGCTGTGGCTCTCCCACCTAAATGAGTAATGAAGTCACCTTCTGGGCTCCAAGAAGGTGCATTTCTAACAGGTTCCCAGAGGGGAGCTGTTGCTGCTGCCTGAGACCTCGCTTGGAGAACCACTGCTCAGAGGCACCACAGGTCATTATTTTTAGCTCCCTTCTCAACACTCGGCCAGCTTCTCTCCTAGTTCAGGGGAATTGCTCAGGAAGCAGACCCAGGAGGGATCCTCCAGACGGCTCTCGGACCTCCAGGGACTCCTGAGTCCCTGTGGGAACTGTCTGCTAACTGGCAGCTCCACGCGCAGAGGCGGGCGGGCACTGAGCACGAAGGCACACCAGCACGCCTGGCAGACAAACCCGAAGCGGGCCACCTCTCCCAGCCTAGGGGCTTCTTGGCTCCCTGAGCCCCTCCGAGTCTGGGTAGGAGTGGGAACCTCCAGCAGTCCCTGGCTCCGGTTCAAAGCCGGGAATGTGGGAAAATCTCAGTAGCCAGGAGCCCCACCCCCTAGAAGCCCCTCCAATCACTCTGGGGGTAGAGCAGGAAGAGCATCCTTTCAAAGGATTCAAAGACATTACCTCCTTGTCAATAGTTTTGTAGCCACACATGGTGTTGACAACAGTTGTCTGAAACAGAAAAGTATGTTAGCCGATGCTTACGTGGTGCTTACTGTCAAAGGTACTATTAATATTATTCCCCCTGTGTTACGGATGAGAGGACTGAGGCACAGAGTCATGCTGTCCAGTATGGTTGAAGCTGAGGTTCCCACCCAGGCAGCCTGGCTCAAGTCTTCATCTTAACATCCTGCCTCCAAGAAATGCCCTGGGAGGATAGGTGGGCGGGCCCCACTCCTCGCCCAGTGGCCCGTGGCAGACTAGGAACACAGAGAAAACCATGCCGCCCCAGTCCCCCCAACCAAGGCCTTGCCAAAGACACAGCTCTGCTGGCATGGTGTCGTCCTGTCTTGGAGTCCAGGCTGGCTTTCCTGCTCTGCAGGATCTCCTGAAGCAAAACCTCAGACCTCAGCCAGGGCCTGGCCAGGGGAGGTTTATCTGAGGGCAAGGCCAGGACCGTGACCACACTTCCCTGTCCCTGCAGACTGCCACCCCACCAGGGAAAGGAAGTGCTGCCTAAGTTCTTTTCTGGGAAGAGAGCTGTTCTCAAAAACTTCCAGATGCTGCTCAATCTATGTGGGCCCTAGACCCCATTAAATCCCTTCCCAGCAAGCAGAAGTCACAGGGCTGGCAGGGCACTCCCATCAGGCCTGGGGCGCTGTGACAGGTGAAAGAGAGAGCACTAGGTGCCCCGGCCCCACCCTCTACATCTACATGAAGCTGCTGTGGGATCAGGTGCCAACTATGGTGCAGGACAGCAGCGGAGTGGCGGTGTGGCCTCTGGCATCATGTTGCCTGGTCCAGGTCCTACTTAATCTGTCCTTATGGGCTCTGTGAGCAGCGTTAGGTGTGCTGCTGAAGGGCTGGTACATGGGACACTAAATAACTATTTGTTGAATAAATGAATGGTCCCCTTGGTCGCTTCCATAAGTAGTGGTGATCAGTGAAACCACCTCACAGGGCTGTTTTGAACATAAGGAGAGATATACACAGGAAATGCTTATCACAGGGCCGCACACAGAAGAGCACAGGAATGCTGGCTAGAGTGACTTTGTTTACTGTCCCGGCTTCTGGAAAGGCAAGGAAGGACATCTACTCTCCTTCCAAAGGAGTGGTTGGCTCTCAGATATCATCCAGATCAGTCTAAATGTCAGGGCCCAGTGTATGAGCAAGAGAACTTCCCTCAGTCTCTACTGCTCCCATGTGCTTGCAGATCCAGCGTCACCCAGCATCCACTGAGCATTTCTGGTCCCTCCAGGCCACGAACATGACCCCTGTGGAGAGGGTCAGGCCAGGAGCATGTACCAGGAGGCATGATGGGAGCGGCTGCTTTCTACCTTGTTTGTTCACTCAGGCATTCATTCAACAAATATTGACTGAACACCTGCCATGTGCCAAGAACTGTTCAAGGTATTTGGAATATGGAAGTTCAAATTAAAGTCCTTGCCTTCCTGGGACTTCTATTCTAGAAAGGGAGACAGACAGTAAGCATAACAAATAAGCAAACTACATGGCATGGAAGGAGGTGACAAGAGTAACCACTCCTCACTGAGGTTCCAGCCCTGGTGGAAGGACCACAGCCCCTGCCCTCCGGGAGGAGACAGACATCTGCCAGAAGCCTGCCTGACACCTAGAGCCGGACACTTCCCTGGGTCTGGGGGGAATTGCCTTCCAGGAGAGCCCCCCTCCCAGGAGGGGGATATGATGCATCCATGGTCTTTCCAAACATAAAGCCTGCCTGGCTTTGGCCACAGAATCGATCCCCCGCAGGGCTCTGCTGAAGGCTCAGGGCCATGAGACAAGCTGGGCAGAGGCCCCTTCCACCTGGCGCAAAGTCCATGTGTATATCCTCTCACTCTGCCCTGTGACTCATGAGCTGGCTTATCTGGGCACTGGAAAGCTAAGAAAAGGGGAGAGGGAGCTTCAGGGACAGGCCCTTAAAGAGCAGCCAACACAAAGGGACACAGAGGCACAGCAGCCTGAGGCCATTATTAAGTGGAGCAAGCTGCCCTGTACACCCACAAGTCTCGGGGGGTACCTATAACCAGGCTTCACAAGGACTTCAGAAGCCAGCATGGAGCACTGTTGCTCCACGTCCTCTATTGGGAACCAGGAGGGCCGATGGTATAACTCCTGTTCAAAGGCTGGTAGGCTCAACACCCAGGAAGAGCTGATGGCTCAGGTCAAGTCTGAGGGCAGGTGGGCAGAATTCTCTCTTCTTCACAGGAGGGATGAGTTCTACCCAAATCCACCACAGGAAGCCCAGTACGAGACCGTTCTTTTAAAGCTGAGACCTAGGGAAGAGGCAACCTCCCCTGGAGAACTGGTATGTTTTCTTATGTTGAACATTGGCAATGTAACAGGCTGCATCTCCCTTTTCCCTTTGGCCGCCAGGAAGCTCTGAGCCACCAAACACAAGGCTCCTTTCTAGAGATCCCATAAGTCCTTTAGGCCTGTGCATCAGTAGTTTGCATTGTCTCCATCATTGGCCCTCCTCTTTTTTAGAATATATTTTCCAGGACCCTGATTTTCTTTAAGTTTAGTTTTTTATTCTCTGTATTTCCTTGGTTGAATGAGATGGTATAAAATAAGTAGATTCACACATAAATGGAGCTAATTTTATCAAGGAAAGAAACACCCTGTTTTACATTTAGAGAAAATCATCCAAGTATGGGAGATACAGGGAGAGCAAGTTTTGTCACACAGGACCAGAGATGACCCAGCCAGGTGCAGGTCACCTCCCCACCTGGGATCCCCATTGGAAGGGCAGCTTTAGGGTCCCTTTCTCTGAGACGGCTTCCGTGTTTTCCACTCACGACCTTAAGCTCTGCTCCAGACTCCAGGCTCATCTCTAACTGCCTCTTTGACAGCCCTGCCGGCAGGCCACACAGGCCCTCAAATCCTGTGTGGCCACGCTGAGCTCCTGATGCCCTCCACCTTGCTCCATGCAGTCCCCCACCTCAGCATGGTGGCCCCACCTTTCTTATAGCTCAGGCCAGACTCTGGGTGTTCTGTTCAATTTTCTCTTTCACCTTCCTCCCACCACCCCTGATCTGTCAGCAAATCCTGTTGGCTTAACTGCAAAACACAGCCAGAATCTGACCATGTTTTGCCACCTCCATGATGGCCACCTGGCTCTGAGTCTCTCCTTTCTCCTGCCTGGTGTGGTGGGTGCTGTGAGGAGTTGCCCAGAAGCTCTGAAGCTGCTTAGCTGTCAGCCCCCTGTGGTGGTTGTCACATGTGGTTAATTCTGGGTCAACTGGACCGAGCTTTGGGGTAACCAGATACTTATATGAAACCGATAGACTGGGTATGAAACCAATAGACTGAGAAAGGCAGATTGCCCTCCCTAATATGGGTGGACCTCATCCAATCCCTTAAAGCCTGAATAAACAAAAAGGCTGACCTTCCTCCAAGTCACAGAGAATCCTTCCTGGCCAACTGTCTTCAGATCTGAACTGAAACACCAGCTCTCCCTGGGTCTCCAGCCAGCCAGCCAGCCAGCCCTCAAGCGGCACCAAACCAACAGCTCTCCTGGATCTTAGGCCATTGGACTCAGGCTGGAACTGAAGCATTGGCTCTCCTGAGTCTCCAGTTTGCTGATTCACCCTGCAGTCCTTGGGACTTGCCTGCCTCCTTCATTCTATGAGCCCAATCCTTACGATAACCTCTTCACACACACACACACACACACACACACAGAGGTATACATGCTATTGGTTCTGCTTCTCTGCTGAACAGAGCCAGTAAGCCCCTCCCAGGTGGGGCAGTGTGCTCATTCAATCATTCAATGCTTGGTCACTGTGGGGTGTACAGACTTGGCCTCTTCGTTCCAGTGTGGGACAACTCTGGGGGATCATCCACATCAAGGCAGCTGAGGTTCCTACTGAGATTGCATCATTGCTCAACTTCTCCCTGTGCCCACCTCTGCTTCTGTCATCTGTCATGTCCCTTACAACTGCTGACCCTGCGGGCACTTCCTACTAAGCCTCCTGCTCACTGACCTGAATCTCAGAGCCTGCTTCCCAGAGAGCCTGGCTTACAACCTGGGCTGCTGCACTAGCCCTTAACCAGACACCCTGCCTCCAGCTCTGCCCCACAACAGCCAAAGTTATCCTGACAAAGCCTAAGTATTATCTTCTGCTCAGCCACCAAAGCCCTGCTACTGCCTATCACTCATGGAAACATCAAAGTTCTGGTTGCAACCTTCAGGGCACCCATAACTTCTCTGACTTCATTTACTACCATCCTCACTCTGCTACAGCCCAATTGTCTCTGTGCTGCTTTCCAGACACCTCAGGGCCTTTGCATTGGCTGGTCTCTCTGCCAGGAAGGCCCCTCTCCCAGATATACACATCTCACACCCTTCACTTCCTTCAGAGTTTTTTGGAGAACATACCTACTCAGTATCTAAAATTGTAATCCTCCATGTCTCTGCTTTATTTTTAAGTTTTATATTTTTAAGATTTTACTTGTTTGTTTGTTTGTTTATAGAAAGAGGGGAAGAGAGGGAAAGAAACATCAGTGTGTGGTTATCTCTCGCAAGTCCCCAACTGGGGACCTGGCCCACAACCCAGGCATGTGCCCAGACTGGGAACTGAACCAGCAACCTTTCGGTTTGCAGGCTGGTGCTCAATTCACTGAGTCACACCAGCCAGGGTTCCACTTTATTTTTATCCTTGTGTTTTCACTTTCTAACATCCTCCTTTACTTGTTTATCTTGTCAGTTTTCCCCACAAGGAAATCAACTCCATGTGGGCAGAGTTCTCCATGTGCTTGCTGTACCCCCAGAACTTAGAACCACAACTGGCAAATAGTAGGTCCTCAATAAATACTTGTTGAGTGAATGAATGATACAAGTTGGGCTTCCACACCTCAGCCTGGACATTCAGGCACTACTGCCCTGGGTGATGAAGTCCAGGATAACCTCCCACAGGCCTCCCTGAAAACCCTGGGCTCCTTCCCAGCATGCCCCCCACCCAAGGGCTACCCTAAAATGGCAGCTAAAATTTCCAAACAAGCCTCCCCTCCTTGCCTGGCCTTTTTTAGGGCTCATGTACTTGTCACTGGCTCCCTGACTCATGGGCGAGGCCCCCCACCAGCCGCTGCTCAGTTTACAGAATCTGGCAGTGGGCACAGAAGGACAGAGACGTCAGAAGAGAAATTTTCCATGACTGTGTGGAGCATGAGTAAGTGCAAAGCTCTCTGCCTCATTCCAGTCCAGAAACCAGGCAGTTTTTGGACACATTAGTCAAACACAGAGGACTGACAAAGTCTCTCTCATTTGTAAGTGGTGACTGCACAGGGCAGCCTCCCAAGTAGCTAAGGGGGTGAGAGAGTTGACAGGACCCTGCTGGCATTTACATCATTGGATCCCTGTCCAAGCACCTTGTTATTGACAATCACCAGGCCCTCAAGCCTGGTCCCCAGAGACACTCACAGTGCAGGCCCTGCTCGGGCCCTCCAGCCAAGGCTGCAGAGCCGGCTGCTCCTGCTAAGCCACCCTGGCCTGAACCCATTCCCATTCCTCATCTGGCCTGTCCAGTAGTCGGAGCACAGCTCCGGCGGTGGCTGCCTGCATTTCATCCCAGCCCTGTTAACCTTGGGCAAAGCACGTAACCTTTCGTTCCCTCAGTTTCCCCATTTGTACAGTGGGTAGTAAAATAATAGTACCTACATCACAGGGTAGCTGAAAGGACTAAGTGAGTTAGTACAACTAAAGAACCTAGAAGAGGCCTGGTCAATAGAGGTGACCTATCACTTCTAATAAAGGGAAGCCCTCCACCCTCAAGTGTACCCCTTTCGGTAGCCCTTGAGGCCCAAGAAGCCTGGACAACAACCACTACCGGCTCCCTACCCACCCACCCATCCCACCCTTGTCCTGAAACACCAGCTGGGGTGGCCGCAGGAGCAGGGAGTACCGTGTTTCTGATGCAGCAGGTGTAGGGCACCCCACAGGCCAGGGGTCCGGGCGCGTTGCAGTCATGATACTGGTTTTTGCTCCAGTCTTGATAGTCTTCCCCACCACAGCACTTAAACTGAGAGAGGAAACAAGCAGAGAAGAGAGTTGCTGTCACTGCCGAGGCTGCAGCAGAGAGCAGGAGGGGCTCCGGGCAAGAGATGATATGATTTATGACGTGGCCTGCGCTGGTACCAGCAGCCACAGGGAGAACCTGAGGCTGGACGTTGTCAGGTCAAAGCATGGCACAGGAAGTATGGCTGCCCAAGAGGTAGTGAGAACCCTGTCACTGGAAAGGCATACAAGCCAAGGCTAAGAAGCCTCTTCATAGGACATCGGGGTCCTAAACACTGGATGTCTGAGTCCTTCCTTGACAAATGGACTCCACCTTCATAAGGTCCCAGAGGCTAGGACTTTATGGCAGCCACAATACCCTAGTGGCTCTTGCACCACATGGATCTGCTCCTCACTGGCCTCAGCGCGGCCTACCCTGCCCTTAGCAAAGGGGCACCCACCCTCCCCATCCTGTCCTGGGCTCAGGACTGAGTGATGACAAGATCGGTATCTTTCCTCCTTAGATTAGCTGTAGTGGTGCCAACACCTGAGGAGAGTCATTATTCTATTGCAGTGTGTCCAGGCACCATTCCGGGCACTGGGGAGACAGGGAGAGCAAAGCAACGCAGCACCTGTCCATGTGAGACACATCCGGTGGTGGGAAACTGAGCGTAAGCACGACATGAAAAGGCCAGCGAGGCAGTGCTGTGTACCAGGAATGTGGAAATGAAGGGAAAGGGGGGGGGACAGCTTTGGGTTAGGAGGTCAGGAGAGGCCTCTGAGGAGATAACATTTAACCTGATACGCGAACAACAGGAGAAAGTCCACATGCGCAAAGATCCTGCGCAGAAACGAGCAAGTGCTTCTCAGCAGGTGCAGAGGCGAGCGCAGGTACAGCACAGCGAGGAGAGTGGAAGGGATGAGCGTGATGGGGCTGAACGGGCCAGACTCCCAAACCTCGTGGGCCGGAAGAGCAGGGAGCTAGGAGCGTATGCTAAGTCACGGGAGGGTTAACCCGGGGAGTATATGGTTGGAGGTCCTGGTGGAAACATGAACCAGACACCTTTTTACTGTCCCCACAGGGCCCTTTCGGGTTTTAGGTTTTAGGAAGTGAAAGTGCCTCGAGGTAGCACAATGCAAAGGGCATTTGCTTTGCAATCAGATAGACTGGAGTTCAAATCCTCACACCACCACTCGCAGCTGCGTGAGTTTAGGCACGTTGATCAGTCTCTGTGAACTTCCTTCTCTGTGAAGCAGGACATGGAATCCCAGCTGTGCAGAGCTGGGCACAGCTGAGCTGAGGATTACAAAGAGAGGCCATGCAGGATGCACCCAACACAGGGCCTGGCATCAAGCAGTACCCAAAGAGCATGAGTCACCCCCCTCTCACCCACCCTGGAAGAAATAAAATCCCTTGGCCAGCTGAGGGCTTGTTCTAATGAAAACATCTTGCTCCACCCATCAGCCAGAGCTGACAGGCACATCCCTGGCCGGGAAGGGCTTCCCAGAGGCGGCACCTGTTGTGACTACAGCAAAGCCCTGAGCCAAGGGAGTGGCCACCATGGGTGGCCCTGGGTGCAGTGAGATGTTGGTCCCCACTGATGGCTATCTTGGGGGATCAGGCCGCCATGAGGGATGGAGCCCCCAAGGTCATGTCCCGGGAAGTGTTGGCAGGGCTGAGCAGGCTCTCAACACTCAAGCTCTGCTTGTCCTCACCCAGGAGAACATGAGGATGATCACCGCAGCTGAGACTTGCTGACTGACATCTGATCACATGCCTAGCCCTGCTCCAAGCACTTCTGATTTAAGTTAAGGCAGCATCACAATGTGGCACCAAGAGGAAAGGAACATTAATATCTCCAAGTCAGATGAGGAACCTGAGGATCAGGACTGAAAGAGATTAATAAGCCAAGCAGGACAGTAGCTGGTCCTGCAACCACTATTATGGCACTAACAGATTCGGTGAACCTTGGGGGAAAGGGGACAGCATTTCAAAATGATGCCATCACATTCAAAGAGGGGTCACAGAGGGAAAGGAGAAGTCTCGTTAGTCTTTTTCTGTTCCCCAATGCTAGGGGGAAACAGAATCGGGAAGAGCTCTGTTCACACCGGGGCTGTCCTGGATGTGGCAGGGCGTGAGCTCCCCACTACTGAAGGGACTTGGCAGAAGCAACTTTGAACTCTGTGACTTAGACGTCATTCACATTTCAAGGAAGGAGGATCTTTGCCTATCGGAGAGAGACACCCTGGGACCCTGTGGAGTGGCTTGTAAACTACACCTGACCTTGTTCTTTTGGTTTTGGGGGGAGGGTCCATGGAGCTGGAAAGGGACAGGAAGGGTGAGAACACCCTGGGCAAGGCATATGGGCAGGGCTGGTTGAGAAGGTCAAGTCCCATTTTTGGCGGCCATCCATGGCCCGCCCTTGCCTCCCAACTTGGCATTGCTTTGGGAATGTATATGCCATGTAACCCCTCATCCTCTGCGGTAGAGTCCCAAGTGGGGAGCAAAGATGGGAGGCACAACTCTGACCCAAAAAGCCTGGCTCACCTTCTTCTGAACAAAGTCCATGATGTTTTTGAAGTCCAGGTCATCGTAGTAGTTCTTGATTCCTCGTCGGATGTTTTCATTTAGAAAGTCGATGGTCTGTTTAGACAGAAATTATGAAACAAGGTGATCATACATATCCTAGAGTCCAACCCAAGATTTCCCAGGATTCCAATTGCAACAGAGTGCTTGAGTCCCAGGCAATACCCTTCCCATCTGCACGGAGCACCCCCGCCATCCCCACCCTGAACCCTCACAACCTGCCTGTCCACACACCCTCTCTGCCCATCTGATGCCTGAGTCCCTCTGCCATGTCTGAGCAGGAGTGATTCACCCCCTTTTCCTTTACAGATTAAATAGCCCAGGACCCGAGAGGATGGGGCCCTGTCTGGGGTGCACAACTCCGAAGTAGCCATGCAACTGGCACTCAGCTACCCCGGTCCCCAGCCTGGTGTTCCTTCTGCTGCCCAAAGGCCAGCCTGAGTTGAACCCTCTCTTTGCCCTCTAGACCTCCTCTCAGTCTTCTCTACCATCCAACCTCTTGTTATGGGTAAGGAAACTGAGGCCAGAGAAGGGGCCTGACTCTCCCAAGTTCACAGAGTAGGGTGGTTAGGGGCCCAGCCAGGACTGGAAATCAGGTCTCCTGACTTCCCACATGGGCCTCTGCTCATTGCTGCACTCTGGCCGGCTGCCAGTCACGCCAGGCCTTCTGGATCAATAGTCAGGCTGTTGAGCTGAAATCTCAGAGCACAAAAGGCTTCACAAAAGGCCCCACAGCGGGAAGGGGTGGGGATGAGAGTGTGGGCAGCCCAGCTCCAAGCTCACAGTGACAATCGGAGCTTTCAGAGCAGGGAGGCCCTGGTGTCATCAGAGGTGGCTTGGGCACAAAGGGGGCATTCTGGGCTCTGGAGCCAGACATGGCTGGGGGAGGCGCCTGCAGGGACATCGGACAACAGGGCCCTGGGTTCAGGGACCAGTCCTGCCGCTACAGGCCTTGTCCAGCTCTTCTTCTCTCTGGGCCTCAGTTTTCCACTTGTGAACTGACCCTGCAGGCCTATCTTTAAGACACCTTCCAACTCCAAGGATCCAAGACTAGGCTGAGAGGGGCTGTTAGGTCCTATGATCAAGAAGAGTTCATGTTGAAAAAGGCAAAGAAGGAGAAGAATTTAGTCAAGGAACTAGTATAAAAGACCCATGGATATGGACAACATGTGGGATGACTGTGGGAGAGGGGATAGGGAGGGTGGGGGAAATGGGATAAGTGGAATACAAACAACAGTAAATTTTTAAAAATGAATAATCGTCCATGCAACCACCTAGGCCTCAGGCACTTCGTTTAACCTTTGAGCCTCCATTCCCTCACCTGAAAATTGGGGAGGGCAATCTTCAGCCTACTAGGGCTTTGAGATTTAAATAAACTAAAGCTACAAAAGTCCTTAGCAAGATGCCAGGTACTCGGCCTATGATCCCAAAGATCGCTGGTTCGATTCCCAGCCAGGGCACATAACCAGGTTGCAAGCCAGGTTTCCAGCCAGATCCATAGCTGGAGGCAGGTGAAAGGCAACTATACATTGATGTTTCTCTCCCTCTCTGCCTCTCTCCCTTCCCCTCTCTGAAAAATAGTAAATAAAATCTTTAAAAAAAAAGAAAGAAAAGAAAAAAGAAAAAATGCCAGGTACTAATAAGTCCTGGTCTCATTATTATAAATCTTTCTTCTTCCAAGAGACATATACCCTCTGGTACCACTTCATACCCATCATAACATTAGTGGAAAATGGTTAATTCCCAATGGGAACGTACCCCCAAGGTCTAGTCCTGTCTAAAAGACAGAATACAATGGAGGTAGCCTCAGGGCAAGGGCCAGCCCTGCCTGGGACTCCTGTAGCCCAGAGAAGCAATGTGACTTGTCCAAGGTCACCCTGCTGGTAGCTGGCAGATTGATGCTGGAATCAATGAGTCAAACCCTCAGCCTGATAGACTTTAAGAAGCCAAGATAAGAACCCAAAGCTCAGTTTGGGGCCATCTCTGCAACCCATCTCCAATATCAGGAAGAGAAGCACAAAGTATACATCAGCCAGTCCCTCCAAACACACTGCTCAAAGCCAAGGTAACAAAGGAGGCTGGCTCATGGAGGCCTCTCTGTGGCCAGAAGGAAAGGCCTCTGCTAATTATACACAGCCACTCTGGAGCAGACCTGGGAGCTGAGAAGACTGGATGGCAGCCTCAGGAGGCCTGGGCCTAACTCTCTCCATGCAGAAGCCTCTGCACTCAAAAGCCTGCAGCCCTGCACGTGTCTGGTGCAGATCCTAATGCAGGGGCTGGCTGGAACAGTTGCCTACTGCCTGGGTAGAGCAGGGACCACCTGGTCTTTCCAATCGTAGCTATCTGATCCTCTAGGTGATGAAGGGACAAGCCAGCCAGCTGGGACATGGCTGGGGTGTCTAAGAAACAGAACACCAGGGTGGGGCCAGTTTGCCACCCATGGTAGGGCAGGAAATGAGCTCATGGCATTAAAGAGCATGCTGCAGGGGGCCCTTGGCTGAGCTGGGATACAAGGAGGCACTGTCAGAGTTAAGGCAGGTCTAAGTCTACATGCATCAGGGTGCATCAACTGGTTTCCTTCTACTTTCAAGGCACTGCAGGCACAGTCCTTGTCCACCATGTCCTCCTGCACCTATCCCAGCCTGCTGGCCATCTCCCAGTCCCTGCACTGGGTTATATGCTGGGGATGGAGGCAGGGACATGAGGACAGCAGGCCCAGGGCAGGGTCAGCTGAGGGGATGCCCATATGCCTGATGGGGAAAGGCTTCCCTCCCCCCATCTTTTTGGTGAGCAGTCCTTACCACTCTCCCCAAACCATCTCAGTCTTTTAGAGTACTTTCCAAAGCTGCTGGCTCCAAAAGAGGCCTATTTGTGAAAATCAGGCCTTCTGGTAAACCGAGCTGGGCCCCTTAGTGGAAGAAAGGCCACAATGGAAGCCTCTTGAAATGGGCAGGAAAAACAGATGGTCCCAGGCTCCAAGAGCAGCAGCTGTCCCCAGTTTCTATACGGACCTCTTTGTGTCATGCCAGCTTTTGCATGTGTGCACATTGCCTTGGGCACCGTGTGTGTTCATTCGCCAGGAGACGTGAAGGACATTTAGGTGTCCCTCTGCTATGATGGGGGTGGGGGATGGGTAAGAAAGTACAGTGAGGCAAGTGAGTGGTAGAGTTCATTAGCAACTGTAAAGGGCTCTGCTGCGTTCAGCTATGTTTTGAGGGACTGAGGTAGCCATTCAGAAGATACACCCTGCAGAGCATGGCAGGGAAGAGAATTCTGACTTCCTTTGCTGCTTCCAGAGGACAAACATACTCAGTGCCACCCCACCCTGCTCTAAACAGGTCACACCAGTAGGGATAGCTCCAACAAGGACTAGAAAACCACTTTTCACCAACAGCTGGCAGGGGCTCGAGGCCACGTGGCCCGGACTAACTAAAGCAGAGAACAAGCAAACATCAACGGGCATGGGATTTTCAGAGTGTGTTGTTTAAGCCACCAGGTTCAAGCTGTCTAGCTCTTTCTTTGAAATCTAGTTTTAAAGATGCCTGAAGCTTCTGCATCACCCCACTCAGCAGAGACGCATAGAGTGTTTTTAAATAAGTGAGGAATTGAAAGGGGTGGGGGCACATAGCACAGCTCCCCCGGATGGGAGGCTGGAGGAGCAGGAAGAGGAGGGAGGAAGAGAAGAGGCAGCAGCTGGATGGAGCCTTCCACCAGGCCTCTGAGGATGGAGGTGTCCTAGTTCCCTGGTTTCCCGGAGGTGGCTGCGTTCCATATCAGCTTCTAAAATCCAAGGCCAGGGAGGCCTGGCTGCTGGCAGACCAGTGGAAATCAATGCCAACCTGTCTCTCATGACATGAAACTAGCATTTCAGAACACTCAGCCAGTATCTGTGGGCTTCCCTCAGCCCCTCCACAAGGTGGGGATCCATTGACCCCAGATCCCAGCCTCTGCTCCAACTCTGAAACAGGCCCAATCTGACAACTAATAGCCAAAGAGAACCCAAGAAGCAAGGGGAAAAAAGGAAAGGAAAGGAAAACCATAAGGTTCTTTGGAATATTTGCCATTTCCACCCTCAGATCTAGCCTTTGGTTTAATCCCTGTGGTGAGAAGAGGCTATGCTTTAGTTTCCCAGGTATTTGGGGCTCCCATATAGCTGTCCACAGAAGGGCACACCAGCTGTGCGAGTCTGATCAGATCAATGCAGAACTTTCTCTACTTGGCTGTGGGTAGAAGGATATAAATGCTCAGATGCTCAGCCAAGTGGCCCATGCTAATGTCTCCTCCTTACTCCCTGCCCTTGACCTCAATGTCAGGCCCAGAGCCAGCCAGGCCAGTGCCACTGAGAGAGAGAGAGAGAGAGAGAGAGAGAGAGAGAGAGAGAGAGAGAGAGAGAGAGAGAGAGAGAGAGA
>PVIW01007061.1:0-30267 GCA_004026585.1 Noctilio leporinus | reverse complement strand
GGAAGGGAAGGAGGAAGAAAGGAAGGAAGGAAAGGAGGTGACAGATTTTCCTTCCACTGGCTGAGGTCAAGATGCCACACTTCTGTTTCTGATGCCCAGGCCCTCAGGGCCACCTGCTCCCCAGTGCATGGCCATAGACCCTGTACAGGCACAGAAGCCACTTCAGTTTGACCGTCAAGTCATAACTGAGAGTAGAAACCTTGTCCAGAGCCAAGGGTTGATGGTGAGTATCTGCCTTATACCTAGTAGTCTGTTTATCTCTTGCAGCTTGGCTGTGACCATCTTCTTGAGAACTTAATGTAAAGTCATTAGCTTGATGATTTGTTCTCACTACCACAAGTGGATTCTTAGAGTTAATAGGTAACCTGAGGGCCTGAATTTGTTCTAGTGTGGCTCTGAGAAATCTGTCTTTTCCTCTTGATAAGAAAAAAATGAGGGGGGAGGCAGAGGCAAGAAAGGGGAGCAGCTTAGACAAGAACCTAGTATAAAGGAACCATAGACATGGACAACAGGTGGGATTGACTTTGGGGGGAATGGGTAGGTGGGGAGGGGGACAGAGGGGAGCAAAAAGGGGATGGATGTAATACAACAACAATAAAATTTTTTTTTTTTAAGTCTGAAAATTAAGGCAAAAAAATAAATAAATAAAGTTCATGTTAAATGGAAAAAAAAGAAAAAAATGGAATTGGGAACTTACCTCCTCCAGGCAGCTGGCCTTGATTGCTCTTCACCCTTTTCGCCACCTTACACTGCCCCTTCCAGCCACTGTCAACGAGCCAGACTGCGCCTACCCTGTCCTTACCATTGGCTCACCTCTTGCATTAGAGTTGGATCCTTCCAACTCATTATTTTCCTTTATATGATCTTTTCCTCTTGATTATGACAAAAGAAAAAGAAACTTTGGAAGTGAAGGAAAAAATATGAATGAGAAAATAAAAATCACCCTGGTTCCATCCCTAGAAGAAATAAAGAGTTTGTATGCTCATATTTCTATCTCCTTCCAAAGTTTTTCAGGACTACATTTTTATTGTGGAAATCTTACTGTGCCTGCTGTTCTGTATCTCATTTTTCAACTATCTTGAAATACGTATTGCAGATATATGATAGCACAGGAGTTTATGTCCACCAGGAGCCTCAGACGTAAACTCACAATGGTGAGGGTGGTTCCTGGGCTATATATGGAGACCCTCCCCTGGCAGGCCCAGTGAGGGGACACCCCATCCAAAGAGAAGGAACACACTTCACCCCGTGGTTCCCTTAGGACCTGGGGGTAACTGGCAACTTAGACCCCTGACCTCAGTTCCACAGCATCCCTATCTGTGAAGACTAAATAGCCCTGAAGGATACACCTTGGCTCAGCTCCTTTACTAGAAAGGAGTGGTGTCACAGCCCCTATGACCTATAAAGGCACCATGAATGACAAATAAAACTGCCTTTGTGAAGGCATGCTGGAAGCCAGACTACTTCATTTAGGGGGTTATTTGTTAAAATCAGTGATGCTGCTGACCATGACCCAGAACTCGGCTGCAGCCAGGTAAGCACTAACCCACAACCTCTGGAAAGCCATAGGCTGGCTGGGAGCCCTGCGGGCTGCACAGAAAAGCATCCCAGAGGGCAAATGGTGTAAACAATTCTCCCTCCAGGGCTGCCAAAAAAGAAACCAATGCCCTGGCTCTGCCAGCTCTGAGCAAATGGTCTAAAAATGAAAAAGAGAATAAGAGAGGAGCAGTAGCAAGACTAGGCTGAGAAGACAACCAATGGGGCAAATAGAAATCAAAAGGGATCATGGTGCTGAATCTCCTAGCACCGTTAACACATGTATGTATCTTTAGTGCAGATACTGGCGACTTCTGTCCGACCTCTCCCAGGAATTCAGATCTATGTGAGGGTCAAGGTTTTGTTGAAGGGATTCTAAGTGTGTTTTGGAGACTGGCTTTTGGAGAGACACTTTCAGAAATTAGGAGAGACCAATTTGTTTTAAAATAACTTTCAAAAGTTATTTTCAAAATTTAAAATTTTTCCTGTCCCCCCCCCCCAGAAAAAAATCAAAAGGGAAATAAAAATATCTAGAGACAAATGAAGATGGAAAAACAACATACCAAAACTTAAACAGTTCTAAGGGAGAAATGTATAGTGGTAGTGTTTATAGTGATTCTTTCTATATTAAGGGAAAAAATCTCAAATATACAATCTAATTTTATACATCAAAGAACTAGAAAAACAAAGCCAAGAAAGAAAATAACAAAGATCAGAGTGGAAATAAATAGAAACTACAAAGCTAATAAGATCAATAAAGCTAGGAGTTGGTTTTTCAAAACAGATAAAACAAAATTGACAAACCTTAGATAGACTATGATAAAAGAGAAGATTCAAATAAATAAAATCAGAAATCAAGGAGATATTACTAAAAAAAGAGGAGGTGTTACAACTGATATCACAGGAATAAACAGGATCATAAAAGAGTTTTATGAATACTTATATAGCATCAAACTTGGACAATCTAGAAAAAATGGATAAATTCCTAGAAACATACAACCAACCAAGACTGAATAAAGAAGAAACAGGAAATTCAAAAGGACCAATAATGAGTAAAGAGCTTGAATTGGTAATTAAAAGTCTCCCAATAAAGAAAAGCCAGCATAAAACAGCTTCACTAGTAAATTCTATCAAGCATTTAAAGAAGAATTAATGCTAATCCTTCTCAAATTCTTTCCAAATAGTGAAGAAGGGAACACTTCCAAACTTATTTATGAGGTAGGTCAGCATTACACTGATAACAAAACATATAAGGACACTGCAAGAAAAAAAAAAAAATCACAGGCTAATATCCTTGATGAACATAGATGCAAAATTCCTCAACAAAATATTAACAACATTAAAAAACTATATACCATGATGAAGTGGGATTTATCCCGGGATGCAAGGATGCTCCCTCTGCAAATTAGCCAACATGATATACCATATTAAAAGAAGGAAAGATGATCATCATATGATCATCTCAATAGATGCAGAAAAAGCATTTGACAAAATTTAACATCCTTTACAGATAGATTAAAACTCTCAACAAATTAGGTATGGAAAGAATGTGCCTTGACGTAAGAAAGGCCATACATGACAAGTCCACAGTTAATACTATACTCAAAAGTGAAAAGCTAAAAGCTTTCCTCTAAGATCAGGAAGAGGCACAGTGCCCACTCCCACCACTTCTATCCAAAATAGTACCAGAGGTCCTAGCCCAAGCAAGAACATTGAGCAAGAGAAACAAAAGCATCCCAATTAGAGAGAAAGAAGTAAAAGTGTCTATTTGCAAATGACATGATGTCATATATAGAAAATCTTCAAGACTCCAACAATAAAAAACCTATTAGAACTGATACATTCAGTAAAGTTGTAAGATACGAAGAACAACATACAAAAATCAACTGCATTTCAATACGCTAACAATGAACTATCCAAAAATAGAAATTAAAAAAAACAGTAAAACTTACAATAGCGTCAAAAACAATAAAACACTTAAGGATAAATTTAAACAAGGATGCGAAAGACTTATATACTGAAAAGTATAAAACAGTGGAAGAAATTGGAGACAACACAAATAATTGGAAAGATATCCCTGTTCACGGATTGAAAGAAATATTTTTAAAATGTCCATACTACCCAAAGTGATCTACAGAGTCATGCAATCCCTATAAAATTCCAACAGCATTTTCCACAGAAATAGAAAAAAATCCTAAAATTTGTATAGAACCACAACAGACCCCGAATAGCTACAACAATGGTAAGTAAGAAAAGTGAAGCTGGAAGCATAACACTTCCTGATTTCAAACTATATTACAAAGCCTCCTTAAGTTCATCAATATAATACTACTCTCCCCTCCCCTCTCTTTGGGCTCACAAAACAGGAAGACCCTTGGATTCCAGGGGCGCAGACAGGCCTGTGGTTAAGGCCCACATACCCAGGAGACCCAGGCAGAACAGGTTGTTCTTGGCTCCTGTTTGGGCCAGAATATACCAGCTGCACCCAGAGGAGTTTGGCAGGAGTCGCTGAGCCATTTGAGGGATATCTGGTGTCTGGGAACCTGGTGTCTGGGAAGTGGCTGCTGCCTTGGGCTCAACCTATGACAAGGCAGACAGTTTGGCCATGGCCCTGCTGTGCCCACCTACCAGTGAGGCCCAGGAGTGCCAGGAACCGAGTGGTCTGGGTGGTGAGGAAGGAGGAAAGGGAGCAGACAGAGGGAACTGAGCTTCCGTAAACAGGCCCTGCTCCCCACGCCCTGCCTCCAAAGTCAAAGTCCGGAGGAAGGCAAAGGAATTTATGGGAGAAATGACAGATCTCTGAGTTGGCCATCAGCCTCACTCAGCCACTGGCTTCCTGTGGGACCCTGGGCAAGTCCCTTTCCTTCTGCAGGCTTTGGGGCAAAGGAGTTAGCATGTAATGAGGGTCCAGTAGGAGCCAGGACCGCGCCAGGTTCTTCACATGCACTCAGTTATCATATCCTCACCCCAAACTCCATGAGCTTGGAACCCAGGTGCTTCCAAGAGGTTAAGTATTTGCTTGAGGTCACACAGCTGGTGGGAGGCTAAGCAGCCTGCAATGGAAGGACTGGGAGACCGGGAGTCCGAGACCCCTTCTAGCTCAGAGGGCCCTGGTTCTGCAATCCCTTCCAGCAGGTTTGAGGCCACATGGCCACTCCACCTTCCTCTTGCCCTCACCCTTATACTCCAGCACAACAAAGTCCTATTGACACTGCCTCCAAAACACACTCCAAATCCCTGGTCTCCCTGCATCCTCCCCTGCAGCAAGCAAAACATAAATCAGGTCACATCACTTTCCCTATAAAACTATGCAAAGAATTCCCGATGCCATTAGAGAAAATTCCGAGCCCTAAACCATGGGCCTCAAGAACCCACCCGATCTGCACATGCTGGCACTCCCAACTCCACTTTCTATCCCTCCCCGTCATTCACATCCCTCAGCCAAGTAGCATCCACACTGGTCCACACACTTGCCCAGCTCCGTTCTGCCTCAGTGGTTCCCTCTGCCTGAGGCTCACCTGATAGGCTCCTTTTCACTGTTTCATTATTGTCCTCCCCATCTGAACCCAGGCACTCTCCCATCACCCTGTCTTGGTGACTTGTACTCTGGTTTCCTTTTTCAGTGCCTGTCTCCCCGGCAACAACAAAAGCTCTAGGAGGAGCTGTATCCCCTGCTCTCTGCACCCACCCAGTTTTATAGCCCAGGGCACACATAGTAGGTGCTCAGCATACTCAGGGCTGATAAATGCACCACAGGCCCACCTGGTTCCGGAAGATCAAGGCCACCACGCCACCAATGAGCTCGATTATGAGGCAAATCCCAAGGATGTACATAAACTGAAAAACAAAATTCAGAGATTCACCTAGGGGGGCAAAGGAAGCGCCACCGGTTCCAAGGTCACGCGCAATGAGGAGCATCATCTCTGTTGGAGCTCTTGCTGCTCCTGGGCCTCTCACCCCTTCCTCCTGTGAGATCATAGGATGTGAACAGGCATTCTGAGGGAAACCCCTCTTTGGGGCCAATGGTCAGGAAGAGTGACTCAGCTGTCCAAACCAGACTGTTACTGAGGCTTGTCCCAGGGCGCCTCAACAGGATCTAGGTGGGAAAACACACCCTGCTCCCTCAGCCCCAACAAGGAGAGCTGGTCCTCGCTCTGGCTTCCCCAGAGGGGACAGGCCCGGTATAATGGGCAGGGTAGGGCAGCATTTCCAGCTGTGCGGGCAGAGCCCTTCCCAAGTGGTTTCCCAAGCCCCGGAGTGGGGGAGTGGGGTGTCTGAGGCTTAAAGGATATGAATCCGCCCTGCCCTTGATCTCAAAACAGGCATTGTCCAAACTGATGCCAGCAAGTGTCAGGCTCAGGCAGCCCTGGGGCCCTGCTCATAGGGGATTTTAGGGGCTTCCCAGTGCAGGGAAGACAATGAGGTCAGTCACACACATGGGTGCCGAGAAAGCGCATCTTCCCACCTGGTGCCTCCAGCTTTGGGGAGCCATCCTTCACCCCACAGTAAGGGAGGCAGATGGGGATGACCTGACCCCCTGATGCCAGGACAAGCCCTTCAGAGTTCTGGGACTTTGGCCACAGTTACTAAGAAAGATTCCTGGGATTAAGAGCCGCAAGGGCTCCTTTGACCCAAGGCTGCTGGCAACCACCGCGCAGATAATGTGAGGACAACGCCAGGCATCCAGCTGGGAGCAGGAGACAGAGCTCTGTCTATACCCCTGGACCAGTGCGGGTTTGCTGGTTTTATGAGCTAAGAACTCACTACCAACTTTCTTTGTTTTTTCTTGCTCTTATTTGAGTGTGGCTTTTCTCACTTCCAAATGAGGGTCTAGAGCAACACAGGGTTTAAGTAATAAGAATGGTATTCAAATCAGCCTTTATGTGTAGCACTGGGGGCGACCTGGGCACTCCTGGGCCTACATGAGCAGACAGGCTCATCCAGGAAACCCTCTAGAAGAGCTGGCTTGAGGCAAGGACTGAAGAAACTGAACTGCCTGAGGGCCATAGGACAGTCTCCCCACCTCTTTCCAAGACTCCAAGGACACCCGCCCCCACCAGCTGAGGGGTGCATGCGGCTGACTCACCATTTGAAGAAGGCACAGGTTGTCACGAAGAGAGGCCAGCACGCCAATGAAGGAGACGATGAACATGATGATTCCGAGGAGGATGAGGATGATGGCTGGGGCAAGGAAGGCACTTTCAAGGGTTTTGTATTTCTGCCGCTCAATCTCCGCATAGATCCCCACTGACAGGACCATAGCCCCGATCAGCTGTAGCAAGAAAGCAGGGAGTGAAAGATGGGGAGGACTGGAAGTCATTTGATTTTCCTCCAAAGAGTTTATTTGAGGCCTATGGTGCCTGTCACTGCCCCCCACCCCACACCTCCAGGTGACCATACATGGGGGGAACCTGTTAGGGGCTGAATTGTATTCCCCTAAAATTCCTGCTGAAGTCCTAACCCCCAGTATCCCAGTATTAGGAGACATAGCCTTTAAAGAGGTGATTAGGTTAAAATGAAGTCATGTGGGTGGGCCTTAACCCAATATAACTGTTGTCCTGATAAGAAGGGAAGATTAGGACATGGATATACACAATGGGAAGACCATGTGAAGACACAGGGAGAAGGCGGCCACCTACAAACCAAAGACAGAGGCTTCAGAAGAAACCAACTCTGACAACATCTTAATCTTAGACTTCCAGCCTTCAGAACTGTGACAATAAAATTCTGTTGTTTAAGCCACCCAGCCAAGGTACTTTATGACAGCAGCCCCAGCAAACTAGTACAGACCCTACTTGGAAATTTAGAGAAAAGTACTGGTGAGTCAGGGGAAATGCCCTTTAGAGAGTCAGGGAACCTGGGCCTTTGCACAGGCAATAGCTGTTTCTATTGCCTGGAATGCTCTTCCTCCTGAAATCTACGTGACACACCCTCACCTCCCTCCTTCCCTTGCTCAATTATTACCTGTGCACAGTGAGGCCTTTCAGGGCCATCTTATTTCAAAAAGAACCCTGCCTTCTGAAACTCCTGATCCCATTTTCCTGTTTCATTTTTCTCCTTTGCAATTACCAGCATTTAACATATGACTTTTTTCCTTTTATTTTTCTAATTATTTGTCTTCCCCACAAGAATACAAGCTCCACGCCAGGAGGGATTTTTTCCAACTATTCCAGGCATCCCGAACACCCAGTCCAGTCCTGACATTTAGGAAGCACAATCAGCATTTACAATCAATGTCTGTTGAACAGGTGAGAGCTGAGCTTCCCAACAAAACCTCCTTGAGTTTCAGGTCAATACTGTCGGGGTGGTCTCCTGCCTATCCAGGGAGACTGACTTACTGGGCCACACATTCCTGAGGGCAGGGACAAATCATTAGAAACTCTGGATTTTCTCCACTGAGTGAAAGGCAATGTGGGAGCAAAAGCTATGGTGCCATCAGCTACCATCCCAGTAAAGGATGCGAGGGATAATACAGACAAGATGTTGGCAAGATATGCCATGAGCATAGGTACCCATCTGAAACACTGGGGAGGCTGCCCCTCCAGTTCTTGGTCTCCCCTGTCCCTAACCTGGCTATATTATGCCTTCCAGGAAGGTCCCCTTGACTTCCTTCTAGAGTGCAAGACTGTCCTGGATAATGGGAAGTGCCTGCTTCCCTTAAGCTTTGACAAATGGCAAGGATGTCAAAAGTCAAGCGGGCCAAGCATACTTAGAAACACCTGGATAACAGGATTACCAGGAAGCCATTGCCCTCAGGCCCAGCAGTTTGCTGTAATTCACCTCTAAGCACCATTCCCTTGGTTTGAAAAAATAACCTGAGATTTCAGGGATCCACTCCCCCAAGGCTAAAAGGAAAATCTTTCCAATGCACAGGGGCTGGGAGGTGCTGACGGCATTGGCACACTTGGAGGTAAGCCACTTATTAACAAGTTGTCCATGCCCAGGAAACTGTGAGAAAAATGATGTCATCACATTTATCCACTTGGGCAAATTTTAAAATGTATAAATCAGGCCACACACACACAGCCCTACACAGGAAAATGGTGATCCCAGGAAACAAAACCTACTTTGACAGAGAAAGAATAGCCAGAGGCTATCTGGTCAGTTCTTGCCCCAAAACCTAGAACATGGTGAAATCATTGTCCATCATCCTATTAAGCCCTGTGGGTCCTCTGAGAACAGGGCAAGCAATGTTAAAAAGCCAGCTCCCCGTCTTCCAAATTACTGCATTTAAAAGGAATCACTCGCTCAATCCGAACCTTGAACCTGACACAGAACCTGGACACCCCTCCACCCCAAAGCTGAGGATTGTGGTAGAAGAAGAACCCCGCAGAGGAGTGAAGTCCTCAGAGCCCAGTCAGGGAAGCCATTAAGTATGCAAGGATGAGGTGACTGGACGACTACAGAAGTGGGGTTTCATTTTCCATCTTGATGAAAAGTAATCCTGACACTGTCACTGAACTAAACGCAGAACATCTTAATATCGTCAGAATGGATTCATATACTTTTGAGAGTTCTGTTTCCTGTGGTAACAGGATGGCCATGGCCTTAGCCTGTTCCCCACCCCCACCCCCACCCCCATGCTTTTGGGGTAAGGTATCCTGCTTTGGAAACATCTCCAAAACACCAGAGCTGTCGCCAGCCCCAGTTCTGAGCAAAACTGACCCCAGCCCTCTCCACAAATGCAATCCTGGCTGCCTCCGTCTGTACAAGCCCCGCAGCGCCGGGGCCACTCCAGAACAGCCTTGCTGGCGGGAAACAAAACTTCCTCTGACCCCTCCTGTGGAAAAGCATCACCTTTCCAGCCACAGGAAAAGCTATCAAGACAGATGCCGCCCAGAGCCCCCTGACTTCCCCACCGCTCTACCCAGCCATCGCAGATCTGTTTCTCTGGTCCACCCAGAGGTGCTGCCACCGCCGCCCTCCCGGAGGCCCGGCAGGCAACCCCCAGAACGGCTCCCCACACGGCACGGGCTGACGTGGGCCCCTCTGCTCAAACGTTCGAGGGACAGTGTGCACAGGGAGAAGTCAGTATAACCCTTCCCAGAAACTTCAAGATTTCCAAATGATATTTACATCTCGGATGACATCAGTTTATGTTTCCATCTGAATATAAAATTAACTGTCAATGCCAGTGTACAATCGTATCCACTCTTCCCTACTAATTATAGCCTTTCACCAGGCGGCCAGCCACTCCAGCTCCTGCACAGGAAGCCAGTGGCCGATTTGTCAAGCAGGACAGCTTTAGCTAAACAGGGCTGGGGGCAGGGGGCACACAGCCGTTCCCATGCGGGGTCATAGCTGGAAAGAAATGCCGCTGGCAACCTGCAGGCCAGGCCCAAAGCCCCAGGCTTTACAAGCCACAGGGTGTCTTCACCAGGCTGCATAGGAGCCCTGCAGACCAGCATGAGAAGGGCCTGAAAGTCCCCTCTGAGCCCTGCAACCTGGGACCCACCTTCCTCCTCTGCAGGGAGAGGCCCAGCCCCATGCAGCTGCTGGGAAGCGGAAGGCCCTGTGAGGAAGGCGGTCCAGTGCCCGCGTCTCCTCCTTCAGGAAGCATCTGGCCTTCAGTCCCCTCCACAGGCTGGCTCTCTCCCAGCTGGGGCAAGTCTGAGAGGGCACCTGGATGGCCAGTTTTCACTCTGAAAGAGTTCCAGGCCCTGACAAGGAGTCATGGGACTAGACATGGGGCAAGATTGGGAGAGGGGAGATTCAGGGAGGCTAGAAATGACCTCTGTGGTCCTATGGATGGAGTTCAGGCGGTCTTTCAACTGGGGATGGAGAAAATGTCACCATGTCACACCTTTACTTCTGTTAACCTCAAAGTGAAATGTTCCTGGCACAAAGAAGGTAAAGAAACCCCTTGATCTTCAGGAAGCAAGCTGGAGAGGTGCAGAGGACTCTGGGAATTTGAACAAAAGCAAGGGAAGAAACAAATTATCAGAAATTAGGATGGGCTTCTTGGAGGAGCCAGTATTTCCTGGAAGGCCCCAAGAACTGCTTCATTCATTCTAAAATTATCTCTCAGAGCACTCAAGGCTCCAGGGCTTTGTTGGGCCCAAACAAAGCCCCTTTCTGAGTTCCTAGCTTGAGGAGAGGTGGGGAGTAGCTAAAATTCCAAGGCCTGAGAGAGATTTTAAATAAGATGGGGCTGCACCCAGCCAAAAATCCCTGGGCTTCCCATCCATCGGCCCCTCTGCCCCAGGCCGACCCTGCCTGGCCCTGGCTGAGTGAGCCCACCCCGCACACTGCTCCTACGCAGCTCACTCCGTCCCAGCTTCTCTTCTGTCCAGATCGGGGCTGGAAGGAGCAGTAGATACAAGACAAGAGACAGTAATTGGCATTCCAAGCCTCCACTTATTAGTTCAGTGACCTTGGCCATGTCACTTGCCTCCTTCGAGGCTCGTTTTTCACCTGTAATACAGTAAAGCCAGCTGCCATTGGTAGAATGATTATGCTGTACCAGCACCCTGCAGAGTGGTCGGTTTGCATCACCTCCCTTAACCTTCACAACACTCACACGTCCCAATAATGATGAGTCTCACTTTATAGGTCAGGCTCAATGAGTGACACGGCTCCTAGGATCAGTCAAGTCATCAGGCTTCACAACAAAAACTGTCTGTCCTTCCACTAAGGCTTTCAGACCAGCCTTTTGCAAAGACCTGGAAGAGAACTGCTCTGAAATGTCTCCGCAAAATATGAAGGTGCTGACAGAACACTCTATGATGTTGGTAACATTCACTATGATAACCATTAGCCACACGTGACTACCAGGCTCTTGAAATGTGGCTCGTGTGCCTAAAGAACTAAATTGTATATTTTATTTTATTTTAATTAATTTAAATTTGACCCCATGTAGCTAGTGGCCATCGCATTGGGCAGCACAGATCTAACGTGTGTCGCACTGGGTGCTTTCCCTTACCACTCTCACATCGCTACTTTCTGAAAGTAGACACCACCCTTTGTAAAAAATCCTGTGTCCTAGCTAGCCTGCCACTAGCTATAGGCAGTTCGATTAATGTTCACTGACTTCATTCAGGAGAAAACAATCTCTTCTCCTACTTTCCCCCAGAAAGCCCAGTTCCTGTTGTCCCACCCCTCCTGCCCCTGAGGCAGAACAGACCAGATCCAGGAGGCACTGACAGTGCCCCCAACCCAAACTGGAACAGGGGCCATTTTGTCTCCCCCCAGAACACCGGACCCACCTCCAGGACTGCAGGGCAGTGTTCTAAGTTTTGGGGGCCCTGAACTCGGTGCTGTTGACCCGGCCCCAGTCCTAACTCCAGGCAGCCTGTGCTTGAGGAACAGGGCTTCCTTCACCCCCAAATAAAGCCAGCCCTTGAAGAAGCAGCACAGGCTGCCTCCTAATGCCAACAAAGAAGCCCGTCCCTGGTCTTTGTCACTGGGACTTTGATGTCAATTCTACTTAACCCTGGACTTCTTTCTAAAAACTGGAGATCAAGTGTAGAGAATCCAGTTCATTGCAATCCTTGATCCATGACCTTCTCTGAGGCAGCCTGCTTCGGTTTGTAATGTAACCAGTGCCAACGATCAACCAGTCCTCCTGTCCTATAGATCCACCATGATCCCCCTGTTGCACACTAAGGTTCCAAGCACGTCTAGGTCAGTTTCTGGCTCCCTACCTCTTCCACTGGTCAACCTACCCCTCATCAAGCTTCCGTAGCACAGTGACTAGAGCTTTAAAATACACCTTGCCATCTAGTAGGCCAAGTCCTTCTTTCCTGTCTTCTTTGGAAGTGTACCAGATAATCTTGGACGCTGGCTCTTCCTTATACATTTTAGATTCATCTTATCAAGTTCCATAAAAAAGCTGCTGAGGCTTGACTAGAGCCGCATGGAAGCCACAGATCCCTCCGGACAGATCTGAATCAGGTCTTCTGCCCATGAGTATAGTTACTCCTCCTTTACTCACGTCTTCTTCATTATGGTTTCTCTAATTAAGGTGCTCTCTCCACTTCCCTCAAGCCTTTCCATGGCTGTCTAGACAGAGCTAGGAAGAGATTTGGGGGGGAATTTCCCAGGCCCGCCTGAGCAGGCCCTCTAGCTAGGTCCCAGGGTAGAAAACAGAACCTTTAGAAAACAAATCTCTTTAAGAAGCAAAGTGGACACCCAGTCTGTTTTGTTATCCTCTTGTCACCAATGGTGACAGACACTTAATTTAAAAGACTCCCACATATTGTCTGTTCTCTATACTGTGAAGCTTCTCTCACCCGAGATGATCTTCCACATTCCTATGGCAAAATAAAGACTCCCACACTCACAGCACATTCCAGGCTATAAAAGACCTAAGCAGGGAGCTTTGCAAGCCCCAGCTACTCAACCCAGCCAGGGCAGTGTGAGCTTTCTGATTGAGAGCAACCACAAATGTATGAAACCCTGGAGGGAAGGGCTGCTCAAGCCTAGACTCCCATTGGGAAGTTTGGCGGCAGGCAGATGGGAAATGGTATAATAAATAACTGATAAAGGTATTCTGAAACAAGAGGCAGAGCAGTCACATCCACTTGGGAAATCGGAGAAGGCCCATTGGAGCTGAGCCTTGAAGGACACACGGAGTTAGACTTCACACCAATGGACCCTCCATCAGTGCAGAGACTGGCCCAATATATCTGTTGGGAAAATAAATCTGAGAAACAATACTGCTTCACATGCATGTCAGCCCAAAGAAGAAACGCTGATGATCCCATTCCACAATAGCGACTTCCAAAGTTTAAGGATAAGAGTGATTCATGCTCACTCCAGAAACCAAGCAAACAGCCAAGAGACAAAGAGGAGTCAAGAGCAAATCACCTCTACCCAACCCACTTCGCTCCCTCATTTTCTTTCCTCTCCTTTTCTGGGCCTTTTTCTCTCTGAACCAAGCATCAGAACTTGCCTCCCAGGACTGTTCTTGTGGCATCAGGGTGATGATCTCCCCAGATCTCAGCCTTCAGTGGGCCCCAGGCCAGGCTGACTCATTAGGCAGAGGCTGGTCAGAACAGAAGCTAGTGCTCCCGGAATGCACCCAGGACGTGTGGCTCTGGCAGTGGGGACTTCCTGCTCAGGCCACCACAGACAGCACCCCAGGCCTAGGGTTGCAGCTATAGCTGAGAGGCTAGGAATGATGAATGTAGACTGGGATCCTGGGATATGGGCTTAGAGACTCAAGAGATGGAAAGCTATGCAGGGCTGGGGTGGAGCAGCTTCCTGCTGGGGTGAATGCAGGAGTACACGGTGTGACAAGCCACTATCTAAAAAGAGCTCACTGCTCAGAGCTTGCTTGCTCAAGAGCTGCAACCAGTTGGCACGAGTGGGTAAGATGGCCCAGATATCCCATATTTTCAGACCCTTTAAAAAGAAGTCCTAGTAGTGGTACAGTGGATAAGGCGCCGGCCCGCGAACCCAAAGGTTGCTGGTTCGATTCCCAGTCAGGGCACATAACCAGGTTGCAAGCCAGGTCTCCTGCCAGATCCGCAGCTGGAGGCAGGAGAAAAGCAACCAACCATACATTGATGTCTCTCTCCCTCTCTCCCTTACCCTCTCTCTAAAAATAATAAATAAAATCTTTTTTAAGATAAATAGTTTTTTAAACGATGAAAATGCTTTTAAAAAAAGAGAGACAAACTCACAGAGGTGACAAGGAGCTTTGTCCTAGACAGTGGCTTCCAGTTCAGGTCCCAGCCACCTTTTAGTGCCCACACCTGTCTTTCAAGATTGCGCCGGGCATCTTCCCCTGGCCTGGGGTCTTCCGCAGAGATAGTGTAGGAGTTACCCCATGGGACCCAAAGTGAGGACAAGAGGAATTTCAGGGAAGGGAGGAGAAAGGGGTGGTTACCCTGATCTTACCCCTCTCCCTGGCCCTGCGCGTTGCTGAGAGGAGAAGCCACATCAAAAGAGGGAGCCACCCTTTTATGCATGCAGGGCATAGTGGCAGAACCCAGCAACACACATCCCACCTTTGACCTACACAATTTCACAGGCTGCACACACCATGCAAATGTGTTAGTCCCAGAAATTCACCATAAGTTTGGCAGCTCAGCTCTCAGACCACACCC
Source organism: Noctilio leporinus (assembly GCA_004026585.1). NCBI lineage: Eukaryota > Metazoa > Chordata > Mammalia > Chiroptera > Noctilionidae > Noctilio > Noctilio leporinus. Next base: position 15,679 of record PVIW01007061.1, on the reverse strand, counting down.
TTCTGACAGAAGTCATATAGAAAGTGGTTGGGGCCCATGCCAGTTCACAGTGATCTAATGAACCATGATGTCCCTGAAACATAATGCTGAGCATAGTTCCTGGCACCAAGCAGGTGGTCAATAAATGTTACTTCTCCTTCCCCAGTAAAGATATCATACTAATGTAGCATTGACATTTCAAGCCTCAAATCAGATGCCACCAACCATTTTCCCTTTAGAGGCACTTTGGTCCCAGGAAAATTCAGGGAAAGGGGAGTCCCTATTCTGAATTCCAAGGCAGCATTCACTGATTCAACATATATTTGTTAAATGCCTGTCATGTACCAGGCATTGGGAGTAAAAAGATACAACCTAGTTCCAGCCCTCAAGGAGCATGGTCTACTAAGAACACCTACATACTAACAAATGCAACAGAAATGGTAAACACTAGGGCAGAGGTAACTGAGTGTGCGGAGAGGAGGAGATGCTAAACCATGGTCAAGACCTGAGAAATCAAGGAGGCTTCCTGGAGGAGGTGATGTAGTGAACAAGCAAAATTTTTGAAATGGACAAAGGTTTTAGGTGCCCATGAAGGTGCTTCAGGGATAGTAGGTCAGCATAGCTGGAGCCAAGAACAAGTAGATAGGAGATGGGATAGGGGAAGAGGTCAGGGAAGCTCACAGAAGCCAGACCACCAAGGCCTAGTCTTTCAAGTTAAACCAAAAAGTTTATTCAGCCATTTAACATCTCTTTACTGAGAGGTTAAATCAGTTGTACTCAAAGTTTTTGGTCTTAGGGCTCCTTTTGATTATTATTATTGTTGTTGTTTAAGATTTTATTTATTTTTATAGAAAGGGAAAGGAGTGGGGAGAAAGAGAAGAGAAACATCAGTGTATGAGAGAAACATCCTGTCCAGTTGAGGGCAGGAACCTTGACCGCAACCCAGGCACATGCCCTGACCCCTGACCAGAAATGGACCAGTGACCTTTCAATTCATAGGACGACACCTAGCCCACTGAGCCACACCGGTCAGGGCTCCTTTTGACTCTTAAAAAATTTTGAGGACAGTAGAACTTCTGTTTTTATTTATTATATCTATTTTAATATATTTTAAATATTAAACTAATTTAGAAATAACAATAGCTTAACGTGTAACATTAATGTAACATGTTTTTTACTTAAATTTTTCAAAAAATACTAAGAAGAATAGCACAGGCTTTCCATTTTTGCAAATGTCAATGTCTGGCCAATAAGACAGCTGAATCCTCAGAGCCAGTCCTCAATCAACCTGTTGTCACTTCATCTGAGCCCCTAAAATACTCCACTGGGCACGCCTGAGAGAATGAGAGTGGGAAAGGCAGATAGCATCTTCGTATTGTTATGAAAATGGTTTTGACTTCAGGGACCCCCTACCCACCCACCCAAGGACTCCTGGAGCACACTTTGAGAGCAGCTGTTTCAGGAGGGGTTGGGGGAGCAGCTCTAGCAGTGAAGCAAACACGGGAGTCCCAGCTTTGGTGGAACCCACATTCTAGCTGGGGAAAGACAAACAAGAATATACAGTATGTCATAATTATAAGTGCTGCAAAGCAAAACAAAACAAAATAGGAAAGTAAGCCAAGGAGGCTAGGGGAGGAGGCTGTCCTTTTAAATCACAAAGACCTTGGAACACATCCAGGAGTTCAAGGAATGGCTGCTACAGCACAGAGGGGCGAGTGTAGATGAAGCCAGCGGGTAGAGGCAGGGCAGGCAGAGCCTTTCAAAGCCACTGGAAGAACTCATGGCTTTTGCTCAGAGTGGGTGGGACCAAGTTTGCAGAGCAGTGATGGGACCTGACTTTGATTTTTAAATGATGACTCTGACAGTTATACTGAGAACAGACTGGGGGGATGGTGACCAGAAGGAGAGCAATCAGGAACCTACCGCAGTAACCCAGATTCAACATGACATTGGCCTACATGGTGGCCGGCACGCGGAGGGGGCGCGAAGTGGGCAGACCCAATATGTGTATTTTGAACTTGAAATGGGGAAATTGCTACAATAATGTAAGCAGGGGAGTCACATGCTCAGATTTGCTTTCAAATGTCTTTCACCCAATGGAGTATTTACACAGCTCCAATGTCACCACACAGCTTACTCATCTAGTATAATGGAAAATGCACATTTACAATGCAGGGGGCTGGGGGTCAAGTTTGGCATGGCCAGCAGTGAAGTGGCCGGACGTCACGCGTCTCCTGACATTGTTTTCAGTACCTCTGGCCCCATCCTAAGGAAAGTAGGAAGGACGCAGATCCACAATGCTAACCAATGATGTTCTGCAGATCAACAGGCCTGGAGGTGACAAGGGAATCTGATCAGAAGCAGCAACGGTAGTCTAGAATAGGGGAGATTAAAGAGACCTTCACAGCCAAAAAGCAATGTGTGAACCTTGAGTACATCCTGGAGTGAGTAAAATATTCCACAAAAGGCATTTGGAAAACAACTGAGGAAATCTGAATATGAGCTGCATAGGCAACACTTTGTTTAATGGTGATTATTGTTCAGGACAACGGGCAGGCATGTGGGAGAATGCCCTTTTTGAAAAGCTGAATGCTAGTATCGAGGGGTGAGGTCACAATGGCTGCAGCTTCCTGTCAGCTGGGTAGGCAAGAGAAATGTATTATTGAGAAAGGGAGAGAGATTAAGGCAAGATATTAACAGATGGTAACTCAAAGGCACATAGGTATTCTTTGAACTCTTCTTTCAGCTTTCCTGTGGGTTTAATTTTTTTAAAGATTTTATTTACTATTTTTAGAGAGAGGGGAAGAGAGAGAGGCAGAGAGGAAGAGAGATATCAATATATGATCGCCTTTCACCTGCCTCCAGCTACAGACCTGGCTGGAGACCTGGCTTGCAACCTGGTTATGTTGCCCTGGCTGGGAATAGAACCAGCAACCTTTGGGTTCGCAGGCTGGCTCCTTATTAATTTTTTTTTTAAGTGTCATTTCCACTATCCCAGCCTGGTGAGGAACTACTGGTTCCGTGCTCTCCATCTTGAAGAAGAGAAGGTGTCTCTCTTGACTCCATCCCAACCATACCCTAAACAGGAACAAAAAGGCTCTGCCCCCCACACCCCTGGGCACACTGACTTCCCAAAAGCCTCCTATACACTGGTCACACAGCGTCTATGATCAGGCAACACCAGGGCACATTGGATCTCGTAAGCAGACTGTGGGTAACCAACAGCCTGCCCTGGGGTCTCCCGGGTCTTTAGAGCGTCTCTCCTAGCACCTGGCGTAGTGCCCTGGGTATGCAGCTGATGATTAGGGTGGACATCAGCGAATCCAGGGTCCGGCATTCAGCCACGGAGCAGCTCTCCTTCCAACAGGAGGAGGATTGCTGCAGGGGGGACCCAGAGCTCCACACTGCTCTCCGAGCCCAGCAAGCCTTTCCCTACTCGCTTTCTGAATTTCCCTAAGCGAGGAGAGGACAAGGCCCCAGTAGGTCTTGGTGGACCAGACAAATGCAAACAAGGAACGCACAGCCATTTTCCCCAGGATTCTAGGATTTAGGACCTTAGAAGTCACTTCTCACATTTGTTGTTAAAATGAGATCCAGGCCCTGGCTGGTGGCACAGTGGATAAGGCACCCCCCCGCCCCGCAAACCCAAAGGTCGCTGGTTCTATTCCCAGCCAGGGCACATAGCCAGGTTGCAGCCAGGTCTCCAGCCAGGTCTGTAGCTGGAGGCAGGTGAAAGGCAACCACATGTTGATGTCTCTCTCCCTCTCTGCCTTTCTCTCTAAAAATAATAAATATTTTTTTTTTTAATAAGATTCATTGCAATACCTGAGCTGTGATGTTGGATCCTGACTTTTTTAATGCATTGTGAGAAAACATTAGGGACAATTGAAGAAGTTTTAATATGGTATTGGCATTTTCTGAGGCATGATAATGGTATCGTGGTTATATCTAAGAAGTTTTGGGGGGGGGGGGATGCATTCTGGGATATTTGGCATGAACTGTCATGTTGTTTGCAACTTCCTCTAACAAGGCCAGATGTTAAAGTTATTGGTTCTGGTTGCTGGGCATATGCATGTTCACTGTGTCATTCTTTCGCTTTTCCCACATTAAAAAATGTTTTTACAATAACAAGTTGAGAAAACAAGCAAAATCCAAGTTCCCTCTCTTCCACGAGGAGGTCTGTTAACATGTCTGAGTCTCCCTTTGGCCTGGAAAGTCTCAGCCGCCACAGACAGCGGTAGTAGGCTCCCCAGAGCCCTGGGGACCGGAAGCCTCTTCTGGCCTGGAATTAATGCCCTCACCCTTGCTTCACGGCTAACTGGAGCTTAGTATAACCTGTGACAGGAACCTACCTATTACACATTCCACAGAGCCTCCTAGAAAACAGGACCTGAGGACTTTCAGACATGCTCCTCCCTGTTAGGGGAGGCTTGGAAGAAGGGAGAAAGAGGGTCCCCAGTCACCTTTCATCCCCTCCTCCACCTGAAAACAATTAGGAACAGAAGACGAACACAACTAACCAACGTCATGATGCAACCCTAGTGCTGAAAGTGAGAGGAGGTGAGGCCGTGGTGGCCCCTCCCAGGCTAGGCCAGTGGAGGCACCTCCTCACCACGGAGCCTGTGACCATGGACGGGCCACTTCCCTCCTGAGTGTCTGCTGCCTCTGCTGCTAAGCGGGAAGGATAACCCCTGCCCAACAGTCAGGGGACCCCGAGAGATGGGGAAACTGCTTTGTAACATGAAATATGCTATAACACGTAAGAAGCCCCCTTCTTTCTCTAAAATCTTCAAGGACTGTTAAGTGCCTACACCTGACCAAGAGGTGCTGCTATTTTTCTTTAAATAATCTACTGACTTTTTTACTAAAATAAATATGATCATGACCTAACCTAATCAACACCTATGAAATCATTGATTTAAGGTGCTTTAATATACATTATATTTAATGCATACATATTACATTTTTAAATGCTTTCCCAGGGACCACCTAAAATCATCTTGCAGATGTTCTCCAGTCCAACTCCCTTCCTCTGCAGATGGGAATCTGAGGCTAAGAGCCAGACCATTACTCCTGTTAGGGTGGTCCGTGACACAGGCTGTGAAAGAAAAGGTTCAGAGAATAAAGGTTTTATTCACTCTCCAAAAGGGGAGAGGGGCATGGTGTGGAGAGACTCACCAGCAGAGAAATACAGAGATAGATGTGTTTACCCTATGCCTGAGGGTGACCCTAGCAAATGAGGAGAGCACCAGCCAGGCGCCTGGGAAATGGATTCAACCCATGCAGACAGGGGACTTGATAGGAAGCCACAACTGGCAGAGAGGGAAAAAGCATGTTTGATAGAGAAAGCCAGTCTGAAGGTGGATGTGGTTACCCCTTGCCCTGGTGGCCTTATCAATGACCAGAGCACCAAACAAAGGGGAAGGAATGGGTCCTTTTGAACATCAGCAGTGATTGGTTCCTGACTCTGGGTTCCAGGTGTCACGTGCGGATGGTTGCCTTGGGTGACTCTGTGTCCACAGTGCAGCCTCACCTTCCTTGTCAGCATTGACAAAACGTATTTTGCTGAATGGTTTATTCCACAGCTGACAGGTAGGTTTCCCCTCACCAATGAAGGCAGGGGAAAGTGTAATGAAAACAACTCCAGGCACCACCAGAGTCATCAGAGTGTCACCAGAGAGGATTCACGCGGAGGAAGGGGTACTGAAGCCTGAGATTTCTTTCTTCACACATTTTAAAGTTTCACAACCTTCACAAACCTTTCTGCAACTCTCACAAACTTTCTTATCCCTTTAGAAATAACCACTTTAGAATAAATCACTTTCAATCCCTGTCCTTCAAAACACAACTCCACACCTTAAGCCTTCTATTATTAAAACCAGACAATTTCTTTCCAATCTAACTTGAACTTAACTTTTAGAAGCCTCAATTTCCAACAATGACCAAAAAGCAAGCAACCGGCATTCCCTATGTTAACTTATGAAGACATTTCTTGACCTTTAGAAACAGCCTCTATTGGCAAACACGCTCACTTTCAAGAAACACACCTGTAATAAGACATTTATAGAGCTCCAAGTCCACTCCACAGCCTGCTTATAACAAAAAGCCAAAAGCAGATCCAGCAATCTATAATGCAGTGTTTCATGTTGTTTCAAAATAACTAGACATTCAATAACTTTTATCAGAGTTTACTAATTTAGAAAGGAATAGCTGCAATAAGTGAAATTGACTTCCCCCTTTTGATAAGAATTATCTCCCTAAAATTTGTATTTTAAAAGGTGGCCTAGACAAGAGGTCTTGAAGAAAACCAGGTATTTTATTTCAAAAAGGTAAGGAAAGAAAAGCAAGCTTCTAGAAGGACTTTAGTTTCATCAGGAAAAGGGGCAGAAAAGTGCCTTTAGTTTAAAATGCTACTTTTTTCTCTGCGTTGAGGGGCAGGCCCATCTTTCCTCAGGATTTAGCAGGTCCTGGGTCTCCAGGACGAGAATATAGAGTGTTGTACAGTTTGGGAGGGGGATAGGTGAGATTTTCTCCCTGTTTGTATCCTTGTTTTTACTTAACGTGGGCAGAGTGGAGCCAAACCTAATTCCAAACAGGAGTTGAATGCAGGGCTTGGGTTAGGCAGGTGAGGAATAGCATCACCCCTGCTGGGTGAGGTGACTAAAAGAGCATGGCCTCAAGGGATTAGAAAATAAATAGGGGAGGAGGGAAGGTGGGGTAGAGTGGGGCAAATTTGAATGAAAATGCATAGTTAGGTTTCTCCTGGAATCCCTACTGAAGGTTAAAATCTTGCCTCCTCCCCTCAAGAACTAAATCGGAAGGAAGGGATCAGGATGGAGGTGACAGTAAAGGTCAAGTTGGAGGACAGTATTATAGTTAAGAGACCCCACCCAGGGCCAGACCTCCTGGTCACCAGCTTTGTACTGAGGCCAGGCCATGCTGCAATAGGGAATCAAGTGCTGGCTCCATTTCTGCTTCCGGCAGCTCTAGAGAACCTAACAGGGACCTGGCCCAGATGCCTTGTGGCACTTTGGGTCTGCTCCTTCCTTTCTCACCCTGGGTGTGGGCTGACTGCCCTTCTGCACGAGAAAGGAAGGAGCTGCCCAAGTCCAGAAGCTGGTCCCCCCTCCAGGCCTTCACTCCTCTAGCAGAGCCTCAGGGAGAACTGGAGGACCCCCATAGGCCTACGAAATGTTAGAGGGGTGACTAAGTAACTGAACCAATGAACAAACCACCAACTCTTGAAGAGCCCACCTCTCTTTAAGACATCTTTCTTACCGAGGCCGAACACCTGGGACAGGAAGGTACCAAGAAGTCTGGCAGAGGAAGGAGTGAGGCTTCACACCTACTTGCAGAGTCCCTCAGCTCTCTTGAGCCTCGCTTTACCTCAATGTAGAATGGACCCTGTGGGCCCTCAGGGTTGCTGGAGGATTAAATGAGAGACTGCCTGGGAAACAGCTGGGACCAGCGCACAGGGAGGGCTCATTAACTGTTAGTTTAAAAAGACGAAAGAGGCCCTGGCTGGTAGCACAGTGGATAAGGCACCAGCCTGCAAACCCAAAGGTCACAGGTTCGATTCCCCAGCCAGGGCACATAACCAGGTTGCAAACCAGGTCTCCAGTCAGGTCTGTGCCTGGAGGCAGGTGAAAAGCAACCATACATTGATGTCTCTCTCCCTCTCTGCCTCTCTCCCTTCCCCTCTTTCTGAAGGTGGTGAGGTAAAATCTTAAAATATATACATTTATAAAAAATAAATAAATAAAAAGACAAAAGAGGAGGGAGTGGAAGGTAACAGCAGACTAGACAGGGGGCAGCAAGGGCAGGAGGGACATGGTCTTTAAACTGCAAAGGGTAATCGTCAATTTTAAGGGAGGCCACACCAAAGGAGAGATGCAGTAGAGAAGGAAGACAGAAACAAACAGGCCCCATTCCGTGGTCTCCGAGCAACCTCTGTCCTCTTCTGTTTCTGCTCTGACCCCAAGTGAGTCTACCACGCCTGAGGACGGAAGAGTCAAGTGGCTATAGCCACCCCTCTAGGAGCCCAGAGCCCAACTGTCCACCACTGACTAAGTGTCCCCATCAGAGCCTTCTGGGAGCTGCTGGCTGGCTCCACCCCGGACACAAAATGCCTGCAGCTGTCCTGAGCATGCCACTAAGACCCAGGGAGTGCCAGTTTCTCAAAGGACAGGGATCTGGCTGGCTCATCTGTCCCGTTGGCCCACGCAGGGCCAGGAAAACAGATGTCCCAGATCAACAGAGGCTCAGCAGAACCAAACAGAGGCATGGACCAGGTTCTCTCTGCCCGTGGATTTTCTGGTCCTGCAGAGGCCGGTCTACGGTAAACCACATGTCAGGCCTTTGTCCCCAGGCCCAGCAGCAAGCAGGCCTCTTTAGAATGAAGACACCCACGTCCCAGGTGGAGAGAATGATACTGGGGAGCAATCACTGAGCAGTGCCCACTGTCCCCTCTAAATAATGGAGGCTACCCCACCGGCCAGGGCTTACAGAGGCACCTGCTGTGTACTCTGCTCTCAGCTTCCTCCCCGCTGAAAGCTGCCACACCAGAGGGCCTCCAGGGTCCTTCCACGTTCTACCAATTGGAATTCCAAGCCAGCCTAACTGTCCAAAGTGATGGGTGACACCCCTGTTCCCAGGTGTTTTACAGACCCACTTGGCAAACAGTTTTGATTTCACTGCTTTCAGAACCAGGAAGTCCTTCCTAACAGCTAACTGGCACTCCCTTCCCATTTTAATGTCTTTCTTGCAGGCTTTCCTTGCAGGGGTTAAGAAACAAGTGATAGAGCACAGCCTTTGACCTGTGTGGGGCTGCAGAGCCAAAAGGGGTGGCACCGCCGTGGGGTGGGGCCACAGGCCTCACCCCCTGCCAGCCTCTCCTCTCCCCTGCAGACACGCACACACACCCACACACACACACCTGCTTCCTCTCCTCCTTGGTGTTCAGCACAGCCCACTGAAGGGAAAGGGATTTTCAGGGCCCAGATGAATTGGGCTCCTCCCTAGTGAGGCAACTAGAGCTTGCATTTGTTTCCTGGGGCTGCCATAACAACTTCCACACACCGGCTGCCTTAAGCGGGCAGAAATGTATTCTCTCACAGTTCTAGAGGCCAGGATGTCCCCAGGCCAAGCCCCCTCCAGAGGCTGCTGCTGCCCCAGAGGAAGAGGTGTTCCTGTCATATCCGCCTCTGCATTCCCGTAGCCTTCCCCTCTGCGTCTGTGTCTTCTCCTGTCCGTCTCAAAGCTCTCCCAGCCTTTCTCTTATAAGGACCCTTGTCATTGGATTTAAGGCACAGATTCTGGGGCATAAACATATCCATTGGGGGGCGGGTATCACTATTTAACTCCCCACACAGCCCAGTGGTCAGAGCCAGAAGTCCCTGTTCCTCCACTGACTGGTCACTAGCTCATCACCATGACCCCAAGCAAGCTCATCCCACCTATTTGACACTCTGTTTCCTTACCACATGCCGCACCTCTCCCACGGGGGCCACAACTGCAGGTCCCTGACACTCGAGAGCTTACAACCAACCAGCTTTCCAACAGGATGCCTATGCACCAGCAACCCTCAAACTGGAGACATAATTAAAGGGAGGGAACTTATCCCAGCTCAATCCCAGCTGTGTGAATCCCTGACTCAAGAAACTCAAATCTGCGTCTATAGAGACTTCTTGCAGTTCCAAAGCTAACTCAGACCAGATAAAAGGATGTTGGAAAGGTAACCAAAAGGGAAACAAAATTCTAGAACTACAGACTCCCTCACACACACCCTCCAAGATATACCCGGGCCCCCTGAAGAAGCGCAGCCTCCCACATTCCAAGGCTGGTGGTCCCACACACCTCCACCAGCCTTTCCTCACCCAGACTGGGCCCCGCCAACTCCCTCCCGCTGCACCCACTGTTCTTCCCCTGGCCAGCATGCCCCCTCCCTTCTGGGCCTGCCCCCCTGGTGGTGAGCCTCTTCTAGACATGCACGCTAACTTTCCCAGCCCACAGGGCCTGTCCAGATTGTTGGCAAGGCTGAGAACAGGATTCAGCTAGAGAGCAAGTCATCTTGGAAACCAGGCCAGCCCCATCAGAATGCCCTCACAGATACCTCCCTGAGCTGCGGGTTCCACTCCAGCTGGATATTAGAATCACCAGGGGAAGTTTAACAGTTACAGATGCCTGGTTACCGTTACCCCCTGCCCAAAACCATGGGATCTGAGGTTGGGGTCTGGACGTAGGTACCTGTCAAATCCTCTGGGGTGGGAGGCTCCAAGTCACTATCAATGTCCACTGGGCTAGAAGGTGCTGTGTTTTGACATCAAGGGATGACCCAGGCTCAGAAGTTGATGCCGGTCTTGGAGGTCCCACCCTACACCACTCCGGCCAGAAGACTTCACCCCCCTATGACAGAGTGGGCAGGGGCTAGCCTACACCCACTGCCAAGCCACCTCAGGGTCCACAGCACCCAGCACACCATGGGTGTGAGGGAATTGGCCGCCGATCTCCAGCACCTGTGCAGCCCCCACACTGCACCCAGCAGGAAACAGCTTGAGGAGGCTGTGTGACTGGTCCCAGGCCACATGCATTGTATCCTGGGAGGGGCTCTCCTGCAGGAAGGGAGAGGCAAAGACTGTGTCCCTTCTACCCTCTGGGCAAATACTTACTTCCCTGCAGGCCAGGATGCAAACATCTTCCTTGGTGGGAAAGTCTCCTTTGGGAAAATTTAATAAAATACACTAGGCACAGTAAACAACTTGTCTCAGGGATGGATGCGTCAGTCACCTCCCTTCTCAAGTGCACCTATCTAAGCAGCTCACAGGGTTGTTCTGAGGATCCAATGAGGTAAAGCAAAGTATGGCCAGGCATGGGCCAGATGGCGGCTCCTCCTGTGCTCCCCGTGCCAACCCCTCAGCACGCCGGGAGCTTGGGGCTCCTGCCTGGTGATGCAGCTCCTCCCAGCATCTGCACTAATGCTTATTACATAGGACACTCTGCCAAGAGAGACCTGAAGGCATCTCCCCACCCAAGCCTGGCCCCTATGGGAGGAGCAACAGTTACCTCCTTTCCACAGACAAGGAAATTGAGGCACAGGGAGTTGTCTGAAGTCACAGTTGTCTGTGACATGTTCCTGGTCATGCAGCCAGTCAGATCTGCTGCTCACCCAACTGACTACTCCCTCTGTCTGCCTTATTCTCTCTCTTCAGGTCTTTTTTTCTGGCTGTCTCCTTCTACTCTCGGAGCCTCAGCTGAAATGTCAGCTCCTTCTACAGCAGGAACTTCCATTCCATCCTACCTGCTCTTTAATTTCCTCTTTAGCACCTATTACAAGCTATGTGTATTTACCAGATTGCCTATCTTCCAAGGCCTCAACTAAGCCTTTCTTGTTCCTAGTTGTTTCCCAGCAACTATCACAGTGCCTGGCATACACAATCGGCATCAAGTATTTGTTAACCAAGTAAGCAAACAAATTGTTCCCACCCTGGAATGAATGTCAGGTCAAGACAGCACTCTCCTGCCCTGACCAGTGTGGCTCACTTAGTTGGGTGTTGGTCATCCTGCAAACCGATGGTCGCTGCTGGATAGATTCCTGGTCAGGGCACATGCTGGGGCTGCAGGTTAGGTCCACAGTAGGGTTCAGGGCATGTGCCAGAGGCAACCAATTGATGTTGCTCTCTCACATCAGTGTTTGTCACCTGTCTTTCTCCTTCCTCCCCCTCTGTGTAAAAATAAATAAATAAAATCTTTAAAAGACTGGCCTTTTCTGCCTTCCACTTAGATGTCAATTCAAACCCACTCAGGTCCAAACCTTCTAGGTAAGGTTTCTCTGTCCAAGGCCCTGTGTCTTCGGCTTATCCAGAGGACATCATTCCCTGGATGTGGAACCAGCTGGTACAGAAATTTTATTATCAGTTCCTTATTTGGGTTGCTGAGCCCCAGGTTGGCATTGTGAGTTACCCAGAGGGAAGAAGCAACAGACAGGCAGTGGGAAGGAGGCAGGAACAAACAACAAAGGCAGCAAAATCCCAATGCCGTCTTCCAATGGAACACAATTCCTTCCTTCTGTGAGGGATCATGCACAGAAGCCTAGACTGAGAGCAAAAAACTTTCTCTGGCTTGGTTTGCTCATGTGGAAAATGCATGCTTTGGAACATCATCCAAACCTCTTCTGGGGCTGCCTTCCTCATTCTCTGGACTTTAAAGACCCTATAGCCTGGCTGAGGGTGGGGATGACCCATTTGCCCAAGGCCCAAGGCCTGAGCCCAGGCCCCTCCGCCTCCAGGTTTTCTGACAGCTCATTAGGCATGGTGACCCTTTCTCTAGTAGGAAGGTGCCTCACATCCTCCTAGTTTCACTATTTTCTCTTTGAAATGCTTACCTAGAACAAGAGAAAAACAGACCTGCCTAATGAATCAAGAGCAGTTTTTTTTTTTTTTTTCTTTTTAAAGATTTTATTCATTATTTTTAGAGAGAAAGGCAGGGAAGTAGGAAGAAAGGGAGAGAAACATCAATGTATGGTTGCCTTTCACCTGCCTCCAGCTAAGGAAGGACCTGGCTGGAGACCTGGCTTGCAACCTGGTTATGTGCCCTGACTGGGAATTGAACCAGCAACCTTTGGGTTCGCAGGCCAGCGCCAATCCACTAAGCCACACCAGCCAGGGTGTCAAGCGCAGTTTTTTAAATGTAAGGAAATAAAATATGCACATATACATACAAGGAGATGTCCGATGTAACAGTGGTTCTCTCTCAGTGGTAGAATTGAAAGTGACTGTTATTGTCTTCTCTGCACCTATCTGAATTGCTTGAAATCTCTTAAAACTACGTGCACATATTATTTTCACAAAAATAATAAAGCTCTTTTCAAAAGTTAGAAATTCCCACTGGAAACTGAATCTACTTTCTTACATTTCTGGCTTTATCGAGTGCTTAAGTGGCAGGCCAGGTCCTTCCAGAAATGCTGTGCTCTACCCACACCCTGTGCCCTGGCACTGGAGAGGTGCCAGCCACTTCTTTCAGGAGAAAGGGTATAGCTGGTAAAGGTCATAGTGACCCAAAGAAGGAACTGGAGTCAGGAGCCTGGGTCCTGGTCTTGGTCTGTCATTAACTTGCTATAGGGTCTCAAGTGACTCACTTTCTCTTCCCAGACCTCTGTTTAATCTTCAATAAAATGAAAAAGGTGACACTTAGAGGTGTCTTTAAGGGTCATTCTCATTCTCAGTCTATAGCTCTTGAGCACCTAGAATAAAGAGGGAGGGAGGAAAAGAAAGTCTAACCCTTTAGTAGCTGATATAGTGTTTCTATGTACCAGGCATTGCTCTAAGCATTTCCTATATATCAATTCATACAATGATCTCAACAAATCTCAGGTAGATTGTAAGATCACTCATTTTACAAATAGGGCAAGTTGAGAGGCACACAGAAGCTAATGCTTAAGTCACTCAGCCTATAAGTGCCAGAACTGGGATTTGAACCCAGGCAGCCTGGTCCCGGTACACTCTTAACCATTATTAGAGATGTATAAAGAATCACAGGCTAAGCTATGATAACAGAGTCCCTGCTCGGACAAGGCAAAGAAAAGTTAATATTGCCTCTGATACTTACTACGTTTGCTACTTACCCACAAGCACTTCCTTCCCACTTACTCCCCTAAGCTCTTATCTTCCTAATATTACTACTAATATTCCCAAAACATACTACGAATAATGATTAGTCAACATCTCACCTGCTTTCTGGAGAGCCAGTGTCTCCATGATCAGCTCCACCCACTTGGCAAATTAGAGACCTCAGCAAAATCTAACACTGCTGACCACACACCCGGCTCAGCTTCTAATCCAGGCACTGCCATCTCAAACCCTTGTTTATAAAACACAGATTAGGACTCCACTACCCCCGTGCAATAGGCCTTCCCTGAGCAGCTACTGTGTGCTCAGCCCCGAGACCAGCATTTGGAAAAAGATATCAATGAGCTACACCACTGACCTCCAGGAGCTCATAGTCCAGCAAGGAAAAACAGCATGTAAACAGATCTCTACAATATCCTGTGGTCAGTGCTAAAAATAGAGGTGTGTCCCCCATGGGCTAAGGGCACATGTGTCAGAATGATTCACCCTGCATAGTGGGAAAAGTTGCTTCCAAGTGCCTCTGGGTGAATTCATTGCTTACGGAGACATCCTCAACAACCTATCAGAACGGGCAATGCCAACTTTGCTGAGTGGCCCTGAAACATATCCTCTCTGGACCTTGAGGTTCCCCTCTGAAAGCAAGAGAGCCCCGCCTCGTGTGAGGAAGGAGACCACTGTAGGTGGGTCAATGTCATACTCACATTGACTCATGAACTGAGAAAAGTTTTCCTTCCTCAATTCCCTTCCAATTCTGTCCATTACATAAAGGAGCAAATCTCACTTTCATACCAGTTTGTCTTTAAGCCTCTCGTACACTTGCCAACCTGCTTTTTTTTTTTTCTTTTAAGATTTTATTTATTATTTTTGGAAAGAGGGAAAGGGAGAGAGGCAGAAAGGGAGAGAGACATCAATATATGGTTGCCTTTCACCTGCCTCCAGCTATGGACCTGGCTTGCAACCTGGTTACGTGCCCTGGCTGGGAATCGAACCTGTGACCTTTGGTTTTGCAGGCCGGCACCTTATCCACTGTGCCACCAGCCAGGACCCAACCTGCTCTTTGAAGACAGAGGGCAGGTCTCGGGTTCACAGCCTACAGCACTCACAATGTCTAGCTAGGATTTAATAATGTCGTTTAGCTTTCCTTGCACTATATTTATTGTAACCATTACCTGCTATTTTTGACAAAGGGAAAATTGTTTATCCATTGGTAGCAGTGATATAAGCCCTTCTTTTAAAAATAAATTTACGTTTAAAAAGTTAGTCCATGTAAAGAATACAGCAAATAATGTTGCAATTAGTAAAAACCTCTATGTGGAGGCAATTTAACATTTATCAGCATCATAAGCATATGTACAAAACCAGACAAAGCTGCCCTATGCTATTAAACATTTCAGGAGTGATTACCAGCAGAGGGAAGGGGTAAGGACTGGAAGTAGGAACAAGAGGAGCTCTGGCTTCTGCTGTCCATTCTGTTGGTTTTCCTGGGGACTCATTGTACAGGTGTGTTCATTTTGTAAAAGTTATCAAGTTGTATACACTTATGATCAGTTCATTTCTGTATCTTATACATTCACATACCCTTTAACCTAGCAATTCTGAAAATTACCCTGTAGACATGCACACATATGTGCAAAGCAACCCATTCAAAGGTGCTCACTACAGCACTGTTTGCAATAACTAGAAATTAGAAACAGCCCGAGTTCCCCAGCTGGGGACTGATTAAATAAATTTTGGCATACCTATAGTGAATTCTATACAGCCATCAAACAGAATGAGGCAACCCATAGCAGAGCTCCAAAATTTACATGGATTTAAATCTAAATGATAATGTAAGGGTAGATCTGTGTATAGTGTACTACCTTATGTGAAAAAAAAAAAATTGGTACATTTACACAATGGAATTCTATATAGCAGAAAGAAAGAAGGAACTTGTACCCTTTGCAACAACATGGATGGAACTGGAGAGTATTATGCTTAGTGAAATAAGCCAGTCAGTGAAGGACAAATATCATATGATCTCACCCATTATGGGACAATAATGAGCAAAACTAACAACAAGCAAAACAGAACCAAGTATA
>PVIW01007060.1:0-77696 GCA_004026585.1 Noctilio leporinus | reverse complement strand
TACACTGTTGGTGGGAATGCAGGCTGGTGCAGCCACTGTGGAAAACAGTATGGGGTTTCCTTAAAAAACTAAAAATGGAACTGCCTTTTGATCCAGCCATTCCACTACTTGGACTATACCCAAAGAAGCCTGAGACACCAATTCATAAGAACCTATGCACACCTATGTTCATAGTGGCACTATTTACAATAGCCAGGTGTTGGAAACAGCCTAAGTGCCCATCAGGGGATGATTGGATCAAAAAACGTTGGTACATTTACACAATGGAATTCTATATGGCAGAAAGAAAGAAGGAACTTGTACCCTTTGCAACAACATGGATGGAACTGGAGAATATTATGCTTAGTGAAATAAGCCAGTCAGTGAAGGACAGGTATCATATGTTCTCACCCATTACGGGACAATAATGAGCAAAACTAACAACAAGCAAACCAGAACCAAGTGTATGAATACAAGGAATAGGCCTGCAGTGGTCAGGAGGAAAGGGGTTGGGGTGAGGGGGGAGGCAGAGGCAAAGAAGGGGAGCAGCTTAGAGAAGAAGCTAGTATAAAGGAACCATGGACATGGACAACAGGTGGGATTGACTTTGGGGGGAAAGGGTGGGTGGGGAGGGGGACAGAGGGAGCAAAAAGGGGATGGATGTAATACAACAACAATAAAATTTTAAAAATAAAATAAATTTAAAAAAAGAAATGGCAATTTGGAGAGTTAGCCATGAACACTCTGGAGATCAAATCCTTATCAACTACAAAGGTCAGCCTTAGCCCCAGCTTTGTCTTTCTTTAACTAAACCACTCAACCATTATGCATCTATGTTAGTTTAAAGCAGACTCACACTCAAGCTGCCTCTGCAGGACCATGTTGACTGTTTCATTCATATCATTATTGCTGTTGTCATTGTTATTGTTATTATTGACACTCACATAGTACCTACTATGTGATATATTTATCACATATATGCAAACATATTACATAGTAGTAGATACTAAAATTTTTCTCAATTAATAAGTGAGAAAACTGAGTCACAGAGAAGTTAACCACATCAAGCCACCCAACTAATAAGTGGCAGCATCAGGATTTGAATTCAAAAAATTGGGTTCTAGAATTTGTGCTTTTAACTATAACTTCCCAAAGTAGCTAAACTTCAAAATATTTTATACTGGTTTGTGAGAGAATAAGGTATTTACACCAGACTGTAAAACTTCATGGAAGAAGTTTTGCTATGAAAATATCAGCTAAGCTAAACAGTATGCTTAGTTTCTTAGAAGATTTACCGTCTGGTTCAAGCTTTGAATTGCCTTGGGAACTGGTAACAAAATTGTTCTAGACCAACACTAGTTGGTAGATCACACTTTCAGTAGCACTGCTAAAGCTCTATGCATATTGCCCCTCATATGAGACACAGCATTCACTCTTCTTGAAAACTAGGATTATGAACCAGAGGTGTTAGGAGAAGTCAATACAGGTCAAGTGCTATCAAAAGGAACCCCAATTACAAAGAAAAATCTTAAAGGGGTGAAAAGATTTCCAAGTCTCTGCTCATTCATCCAAAGTAGCTTTTGATATCTGTAAAGTAGAGAAGCCTAGATGGGAACAAATCCTTTCCAGACCATTGTACAAAAAGGCATCTTCCAGAGTGACAGCTGGAGCCCTTTGTAATTTAGCTCAGCTTTGAGCCCACTTGAGTAGGATGCAAAATAAGCCAATTATGGCAACTCGCTCAGAAAGAGATAAGGCTTCAAGATTTGTCTTTTCTTTTTTATGGATGACCTGAAGCTATGGCCAGAGAGGAGTGCTCAATTACAAAGTACTCTTGAAATAGAATCCTGTTTCAATCAGTCAATTAGCATGGAATTTGGACTGTATAAGTGCAATTTCATGTGCCAAATGTGGAAAGGTAAAGAACTGCAAACACATGCAACTCTTTGATGCAACTGAAAATTGGGAACAAAAGTTTCCAGGGGCTTATAAAGTCAGGACCTGCAACAATTTCTCTCGGGATGCACCAGAAAAATCCAGTAAGCCATCATAAAATCTTTCAAAGAATCGAGCATAGTCTGAAGTTTCAAACTCCCCACTCAATATGTGCTGAGAGAATACAGTGCAGTTGGTGAAATGTAGGCTCAGGGTAAATTCCTGGCCCCGCTGCTCATAAATCTGTGAGCAACACAATATTTACCTCTTGTGCATCTGTTTGTCACTATTAGGCAGTAATATGTCCCTAACAGAGATCTTATGAGGATTAAATAAAATGCTGAGCAGAGTGCCTGGTTCACAGTAAACACTCATTTAGGGTTGGCCCTTATTATTAAATGCACAAATTGCCCTCATTTTAGCTTTTACACTTTAAATTTGGAAACGTGTGCATCTATCAGAATTCCGTACTTCTTCATCTTGTGAAATGGTGGTAGTAGCACGCTCCATCTCCTACCTAACATTGAGTTTTTCTAAATTTTAAATGAGAGTATATGTAAAGTGTACTACAATACAGTAACTGGTATTTGAAAGAACAGTTAAGTGGTACCTGCAACAATCATTACAACCTTCAATACCACCACTACCATCATCACCTCCATTGTCATCATCAGCCCCCTCCACTTTCATCACCACCACTACCACCACCTCCACTGTCATCATTGCCACCCCCACCACCAGCATCACTTTCACCATCTTCATCACCTCTACCATCATCACCACCTTTATTTCCACCATCACTAGTACACAATGATACCATTGTTACTTTGTTATTATTACAAAGCCAAATATCTGCTATTCACACAGCCCCTATTCTCATAATAGCAGAAGCTGTTGTGAGACATACACAGAAACTTACCCCAACTCCTTTCCAGGATCAACTTTCTCCAGAAGATTTGAAACAAAGATTCTTATCTCATCCATTGCTGCTCTGCACTGTCCCTTCTCCTCCACTGGTGTTTGTTCTCTACTGCACTCAGCCAACACAGCTGGGGTCACAGACAGAGCCCAGACAGCACTTTGTCCTCCTAAGGCTATGCTTGTGAATCTATCCTTATCTCTGCTTTTCACTGTGAATGCCAATCTCTGGCATCTAGTATCCCAATGCTTCACAATAAATCAGAGAAAACATGGACTTTAAAATCAGGCCTGGGTTCAAATCCTGACCTTGACTTCAGGCTGTATGACCTTAGGCAAGTCAATTTACCTTTTTGTGTTTTAGCTTCATCGCTAGTGAAAATGTGGCTTATTAGCAAATTTGTTTCACAGGAGGTAGGAGTCATGAGTGATAAATGAGATCATGAATACAAAGTACTTAGGATTCCATTTAGCATAAAGTAGCTGCTGAATAAACTTGAGATTCCCTCTTTCCTTTGCCATCTCTGTAACACTTGTCCAGACTAGAAAGCCATGATTCACAAACTAAGAAACATCCAAATCACCAGGAGATTTTTCTTAAAACCTGGATTTCTGAGTCCCACTCCTAAAGTCTCTGAATGGAAACCTGAGAGCCTGCATTTCTGACAAAAGCCCCTGTAATGTGGGTTCTGCTGGTCCCAGGACCACACATTGAGAAGATTTACTGCAAAGGAACAGCATAAAGAAATGCATTATGAAGGTTAAAGATAAAACATTGTACATATTAATACATTTTTTATAAAAACATATGAATCATTCAACTCACTTGCTTTTAAGAAAAGGTAATAAAACATCATAGTGAATGACACAAATACAAAGTCTGTGTATACATATCATTTTCATGCTGTGGTAAATGCTGTCACTGGTCCACCAGAGCTTTTTAATTTTTATTTTTTATATTTTATTTATTATATTTCAGAGATAGGGGAGAGGAGAGAGGCAGAGAGGGAGAGAGACATCAATGTATGGTTGCCTTTCACCTGCCTCCAGCTATAAATCTGTCTGGAGACCTGGCTTGCAACCTGGTTATGTTGTCCTGGCTGGGACAACCAGCAACCTTTGCATTTGCAGGCACCATAGCCTTTTTAATTTTTAGGCACACCAGCAACCTATGTGCTTTTACTCCCAGTGGCCAGTGTTCAACCTCTTTGCCCACTTTGCCTTTGAGCCCAGAGAGCTGGGAGTGGAAGTGCCTGAGAACTTCTGTATTCCAAGGTTAAGCCTTTGGTCAGAGACCGAGAATGCAGCTAAGCAAATACCCCAGCTCCTCGCCCCTGATAGGAATGGCTTTCAGGTGTGACCCATCCTGCATCCTGCAGGCACTGAGTAAATGCCTACACATGGGACTTTGCCTAATATCTCCATGTTGCTTTGGCCTCCTTCCCTCCATACTCCCAATTCCTGAATTCCTCACAAGTTTTCCCTTGTAAGACTTTCACATTATTTACCTTCACACACATCTTCAATTTCCTCTCTGCTTTGGGGGAATCCTATTTAAAAGACAAACTGATTAAATAAGGGAAAGACATAAATCACAAGAGGAAAGAAAGATATCTCAGAATGATCAAAGGGAATCCAAGTAGAATACAGACACCAACCCTTGTGTAGAGATGCAGAAAGGGAAGCAGAGGGATACAGAGAGAGGAAGAAAGAGGATGACAGAGGAAGGCCAGGGGCCCATTGTATCTGAGATGCAGGTCAAGCTTGAGCGCTCTGGTCAAACCTTCACAACCCCCTGGATTACGGGCCTGATAGTCCATTATTAAGTGTTTTGTTTTGGGTTTTTTTTTTTTGACATATTAATGAGCTACTGCTTACAACCCCTCAAACAATCCTGATTTATAAGCTTCCAGAGGCAGATTTTAGAGGCCAATCAGGAAAGTCATTGTCCCTGAAATAACTTCACTGGGCAGGATAGCCTTGGTCATTTGCCCTAATGGCACATCACTCAGACTTACTTCTGGCCACTCTGAGAGTCCAAATGGGCTTCCCTTCAGATATAGCTAGAACCCTTTGAATGGTGGCATGCTTGCTTTTTGCTCAGACCCAGACAAATCACGATGGGCACCATGGTTCTTGTTTGGCCAGGGATCATGAATGTCCTAAGAGAGACCCTAGGGACTCTGGTCAATTACTTCCAAGACATGGGCTGACTCCAGCTCATATTTAGCCCTAAGGATCCTCATTTATCTAAAACTAGGAACTTGTAGATTTGTGGGTACCAAAGGGTGAATGGCAACTTTGGAGTAACCCCAGGGGTTTGTGTTTGTTCGGAGCCTTCAGGGTAGGAACTGAAGGTTAAGGTGGTTTGGGGCCTCGGTACCTAAGTGACCCATAAACTCTTCCATGCATTTTAGTAGACTGCACAAGGCATAGGGGACACAGAATGAGATTTGCAATTGGTCATTCCAGAATTTTAAGTCCCATCCCAGACAAGCTGGCCTCTAGGAGCAAGGAGTTCTCTCACAACTCGCTCTCATTCTAAGTGGACTTGCTTGTTTTGTTTTCTCCCCCACTTAATGGTCCCATCTGTCTTGATCCCTATCACTGAACCTCAGAGCCCAACACTATGCCTAGTGCAAAGTCAATAATGAGAAGTGGCATGTTGGATGGATGGATGGATGCCCAGTCTGCTGCTGACAAGCTGTGTGACCTGGAGCAAGTTTCCTTGTCCCTAACATAAAATAAAAATACCTACCTTAAAGGTCTGCTAGGGAAATCAAACTTTAAAAAATAATTTAAAAGTACTGGTACATAGTCTCTGATACTTGATAGGCGCTCAATAAGTATTTTTTTCCTCTTATCCTGTCAATTCTTTACATTCCCATGTTTAAGCATGGCACTGCTCGCATGTACCTGAGAAATACTGTCTGAGACTCTGGAGCTCATCTCAAATAAAATAGAACAGAAGAAATTAAACATTTCACTGCAGTTTGCAGTAATAATCAAGCAACACACCCATCAGTGTGGGAGGTCCACCCACACACCTTCTCCCAGAGGTGTCATTTTTCCCACACCCCAGCAGTGTGGAGAGCTAGCCTGCTTGTTTCAAGGACAGCTAAATCAAAGGCACAGTGAAAATCACTGTAATTGAGTGGTTAGAGAAAAAAATATTTTAACTGAGATTCTTACAGGGAAAAGCAGTAGTAAAATATTCCCTAAAATGTTTCCATGCCTTTAATAAAAGGAAGAAACTTTATTACCAGAGCAAATTCCCTTTTAATCTATTGTTTTGTTAATTTTACATCTCCCCAGGGAAATCTAATTTCCATAAATGTTTTACAGAATTCAAAGAGGTTAGATCTTTGAATCTATCTAATATTATTAATAACTGTTAAGAAGGTGTAACACAAAATTAATGGGGAAATTTAATAATTTTACTATTGGCATCTCTTTTCCATTTAGCCCCCAGGGAGAGAATGTTAGTGAATACTTTCTGTAGACAATATTGTTTAATGGAAACTTTGAAAAAAAATAGATTAGTCCTATGGTGAACAGGGATCTTTAATTTAATTTGTTTTTCCTGCCAGAACACAGGGAGTTACTCACAGCATATCACACAGCAGGCAGCTGGTCAGAATTCAGTTTTGTTGTGATCCCAGGGAAATGGCTTCTCCAAGGCCTGGTGTTGGAAGAACAGCATGGTTTACTTATGATGGGAATTGTAAATGTCATTAATAAAGTCCTAAAGGAGAAATTGCACTGCAGAGGGTCCTTATAAACACAGGAGGCCAATCACTCTTCACATACTTGAGAGGAGAGAGGAGGTGGCTGTAATGCATTGGGGGAGGGGAAGAATGAAAAGAGAAATGGTGGAATGGGAGCTTTGCTTTTATTTGGATTTCTTCTCTTCAAGCCTGTCTCTAGTTTAAAACACAAAATAAAAAACCCTTTGTTGCTAACTCTTGGTTTGCTTTCCTGATGCTGACTCTGCTGCTCCCACCTCTGCGATGTAGAGCCAGTCCATCTAGAGAAAGTACAAGATGGTAAGGTGTAACAGGTAACTGCTTCTCCTAGGTATATACCCAAAGGACTTGAAAACAGAGACATGAACAGATGTACTTGTGTACTGATGTTTTAGTAGCACTTACAATTGTAAAAAGTAGAAGCAACTCAAGTTCCCATCACCAGTGAATGGGTAAACAAAAGATATGGTGTCCACACAATGGAATAGCATTCAGCCATTAAAAGGAATGAAGTTTTGACATATGCTATCACATGGATGAACCTGGAAGACATTATGCTGAGTGAAACAAACTAGACACAAAGGATCAGATAGTATACTCGCATGATTTCACTTATACGAGATATATAAAATAGCAAATCCATGGAAACAGAAAACAGAATGAAAGTTACAAGGCACTGGAGGGAGTGCGGAATGCAGTTATTCCTTCATGGGCACTGAGTTTCTGTTTGAGGTAATGAAAAGGTTTTGGAACGAGGGTTATGATGGTTGCACAACATTGTGAATATAAATAATATCATTGAATTTGTACACGTAAAAATTATTAAAATTGTTAAATTTTTGTTATGTGTGATGTATCATAATTTTTTAAGTGGGCTATTCTTCCTCTTTCCCCTCATTCCCTTCTATTTCTAACCAGTTTCTCCCTCCTCTCACAGGTAATGCTTAGCTTTCCAGACCCCCCTTCAATTGAGGTGAGTGGAAGTGACTAGCTCACTGTAGATGCTCCATGGAATTTGTGAATGAGACTGACAACGTAAATTTGGTATCACTCTTTTCTTTTATCTCCTTGATTTACTTTTTTATTTTAAGAAAGCTGTTTAAAATTATTTTTATTGAAAGAAAGCCTGGTAGGCTCAGAACACTTTTTTTCTTTCTTTCTTTTTTGGCCTACACAGAGGTGTATTAACTACACATTGAGTGTTGGGAGCAAGCTTTTTGAATAGCCAAGAAATTATTTTGGTTAGAATTCAGTCAATAAGAAATAGCATAAAGTCAAAAGAGAATCAACCCCTACTTCCAACACACACACCAACCTCAAAGATAGGTCATCTTCTGATGATTACTTATCACTACAAAGGCCTAGAGACTGAAATTGGACCCCCAACTCATAGACACAGGTTTCTATATCTCTTAAACCTAAGGATTAAGGTGAAAACCAGGGTATGACCATACTTTTGCAAAAAAGCAGCATCTGGTAAACTCTCACTCCTAAGAAAATAAAGGCCCAGATACCTGGAGACTTTGATTTCAAGATTTAGACCTGTGGTGAAACTTTCTCTCCAAATTAAAGAAGACCCTAATAAAATTTATGAATACAATTAGGGTTAGAAAGGTATCAAATTTTTTGTACCTAAATGTTTTTTTAATAGTTTACTCTCAATTATTTTTATTGTACAAGGTAAAAATAATCCTACCATACATGTTTAATTTGTCATTTTTGCCTGCCTCTTCCCCTCAAAGTTTAAAGTAGATAATAACATAATTTGCCTGGAGGGATCAACTTGAGATACTTGCTTTTGTTTTCTTTGTTTTTCAAGTTTGGCTTGGCTATTTTCTTCCACAATGAAAATGTCTTACTATAATATATAATGTTATTTAATATTGCTAAGATTGGCTGTTTTTATAAAAGGTTCTATTTTCAATTGTACACTTTTAATGAAAAAGCCACTTCTGATCTCTTTCTCAGACTATCATGCAACGCTTATTACTTAACCACTGGCTCTAGCTTACACCTGGTAGTAGTTTGTGACTAAAACTTATGGAAATTAACCAAGAGCTTCTTAGACAGTAAGCTTATAGGAATGTGCCCATAAAATAATGACAGCAAACATACATATCACTAGTTTTACAGGACTGGCTTAAGACTCTTAAAAAACCTAAACCCTTAGAAATATTCTGCTACCCTTATTCCTCTGTGATTCAAAATACAATAAAAACACTAGGAAACTACACTTATTACTATTAATATTGGGGGAGATTGTTTGTACTGCCTGAGCTTTTCTGGGATTAAATGGCACATTTTGGAAGCCCAAGTACACGCTTAGGCCACCCAAGGGCTAAAAAAAAGGATGTAGCACGAAGACCACTGCTAAGGCCTACGTTGAATGAAAACACTAAACCAGAAGTGATTGATCCTGTATTTTCAATCATCTTACATGCCTAATTGGATCAGTCATTTTAGTGAAACTCTCTCAGTAACTCAAACACCCAATCAATTAAATTTGACAATCATTTAAACTGATTCCACCCCCAATGAACAGATTAAATCTCTGAATGCATGGAATTCACAGGTTGTTTTCATATCATATACACATGGCCTTGATGACAAAATTGGACCCATGCCACTGCTGAGCTCATCGATTGTACAGAAATCACTCCCCCACCTTCTTTCAAAATAAATAAAATCTGCTAAGAATCAATTGGTCCAGGGGCCAAAGAATACCTTGGTCTGAGGCTCTGAGGACAGCAGACACAGCTTCTGAAATGTCTTTGTACAAATTCTGCCAAGATGTACTTTAGACAATAACTTCCTGCACATGCTTACATGGCTATCTGAGCTTGGCAATGCTACCATATGTTCCAGGAAGTTCACAACACTGACAAGTATGAATACTCCATCCTGTTTTCCCTTAAGCAGACTTGAGGACCTCATTTTTATTCCAAACTATGGCCACTTCAATTCAGAAAGGATCCAAATCTTCAGTGCCTTTAGCAGCCCCCTCCTGGTCATATGTGCGATCCCCGGTACCCATTAAACAGTAGTCATAAGGCTTGATTATAAATTGCTGAAGTATGAAAACTGATACAATATCTACAGTAGGCAACTTTTCAAACTCTATCAAGATTGCACGCACATAGCCCTGGACAGGTGGCTTGGTTGGTTAGAGTGTCATCCGTATATCAAAAGGGTGAGAGTTCAATTCCCAATCAGAGCACATGCCTGGGTTGCAGGTTTGATCCCAATCGGGTAGCCTACTGAAGGCAACCAATGTCTGTCTCTCTATCTCTCTCTCTCTCCCCACTCCCTTCAACTATCTAGTATCAATAAATACATTCTTGAGTGAGGACCTTTAAGAAAAACATACACACACATACCCTTTGTTCAGAAAGTCCAGTTCTCAGAATTTGTCTCACAGATATGCACACTTGCAGGTTTATGGCATAGCCTAAACATAGAATGAGTCATTGCAGCCTTGACTCTAATAGCAGAAGATTGGAAACTACCTAAATATCCATTAATAGGTGACTAATATAATATATCATTGTGAATCTGTACAAAGGAATAATATTCAGCCTTAATAAGCAAGGAAACTCATGAATTGACATGAAGCAACCTCCCACATATGACATTTAAAAAACATATCCAGCATGTTTTTATTTGTTTATTTTTAAAGAAAAAATGTAGATGTATTTGTTTTCTTTTTTATGTTTTTATACATAATGTAGCTTGCTTTTAGCTAAAAAACTCACTTTTGCCCTAGCTGGTGGCACAGTGGATAAGGCATTGATTGGCCTGTGACCCCAAAGGTCTCTGGTTCAAGTCCCAGCCAGGGCACATAACCAGGTCTCCAGCCATGTCCGTAGCTGGAGGCAGATGAAGGGCAACCATACATTGATGTTTCTCTCCCTTTCTCCCTCCCTCTTTGCACTTCTCTCTGAAAATAGTGAATAAAATCTTAAAAAAAAAAAAAAAACTATTTGGCTCTGGCTGATGGCTCAGTGGATAGGTGCTAGCCTGCGAACTCAAAGGTCGCTGGTTCAATTCTGAACCAGGGCAACATAACCAGGTTGCAAACCAGGTCTCCAGCAGCTCCATATGTGGAGGCAGGTAAAAGGCAACCATGCATTGATGTCTCTCTCCCTCTCTCCCTTCCCCTCCCTTTAAATAAATAAATAAATAAATAAATATTTACTCTTACAATATTAACTTGTTTTATTCATTCATTTATTTAGGTGAAACATTATGCAGCAGCTAGTTATTTGGTGGGAAAAAATTGTCCTCATATCTGCAAGATATGCAGATAATCTTAAGAATAATAGGCACCAGGGTAACTTTGGAAACATTTCCCTGGAATTGAACAAAATCCCCTGTACTTCTGTCTCTTCTAAGTGCCTATGACAGAGCCTCACACATTTTGTGAGGCCTTTCTTTAAACACACATATTTGCTTTATTGCAAATACATAATATCTGAAAGCATTTTCATTCAACAAATATTTATTATGGTACCATTGCTGTTGGGTGCTGGTGAAATAGTGACTAACAAGGTCCTGCTCCATGAGACAGAGTCATTCACATAAACAATAGTCATGCCATGTGGCATGCTATGAAGAAAACTACAACAATTCACATACTGCTGAGTAATGGGCACCCAATGTCTTTTTCAGTCATAGAAAGGACAAAAAGTAGAGAAGGGAACTAAACCACTGACCATTCAATGACACTAAAGTAAACCACATTGAGCAATTATCATGATTGATAGATCCTTGGGAGGGGAAGAGGTGGGGTTTTCCGCAAAGTGAAATATTTCCACAGAGTGAAACAGAATTATGAATTAATTCTGTTTATAATCTAGTTGGAAATGGACAATGGCCATTGGTGGTCCAGAACAGATATTTATAGATTAATAAAATAAACAAAAAGTCTGGAGGTAAATATTTTTGGGGACTTAAAAACATACCAAGTCTATTGAATATGTAGACTGTTTTCCTTGTTAATGTTCCTTAAATAATACAGTATAATAACTATTTAAATCATATTTACATTGTATTAAGTATTCTAAGTAACCTAGAGGTAATTTATACAAGAAGATGTATGTAGGTTATCTTGCTCACACTATGCCATTTTACATAAAGGATTTGAACATTCTTAAATGTTGGCATCTGTAAGGGTCCTAGAACCATGTCCCTGTGGATACCAAAAAGATGACTGTACTATTAGTCAATTCATGTCAAGATTGTACTAATTTTCTATATTTAGGAAAGCTGTACTAATTAAAACCTGAATTAAACCATCAAAAAAAAAAAAAAAAATACCAAGTCTGACAGACAGGGGTATGGTAAGGACAATGGGAACATAGGCTCTCTACCTAGAAACCTGGAAAGTAAAGAAGGAGTCATGTTATAGCATATACATATAGCATATACATATAGCATATACATATACTTGAGCCCTTCAAGTAGCTACTAGGAAATTAAAAAACAAAACTGGGTAAAAAGTGGAAAACATGAAAAAGGTGATTGCTTATCCCATAGTATGCATAATAGTCTCAGAACAGCAATACATACAAGGTTTATCCTGAACATATCAGCCACACAAATTCTTTTGATCATATTGACATTGGCTCAATATGTTGAACAGTTTTTTTCATGTCTTTTCCTCATTTTCTCCTTATTTTTAGGGTTGCCCCATACCTGCATTATCAGATCATATAACCACCGTCTTGCTATTACTGAATAGCAATTGGGTTCCTGCTGCCCATCGCCACCCTCTAGACAAAATTTCAGAGGCAAAGGTTTGGTGATAAAGGCAATGAGTCTTTATTCAAAAGCAGTCATTGAGCCTAACAAGTCACAGCTTTAATTACTTAAACCTATCACTTAAGGCTAAACTCAAACATGTGGGTTCTTCTAGCAATTCCCCTGTGAGTTCTTATTTAATTTAACTAAGTTTAAACCTTAGTTATAAGGTTATAAAGTTTATAACCTTATTTAACTAAATAAGGCTAGTTTACAAACTAAAGCATTATAAGATACAAAAGCTACGCAATTCTGGAAGCATAGCAGGCTTCTGCCTCAGAGCCTATCCCCTCCAGAAGACCCAAAGAATAAACCTGCCACCCTCTATCAGGCCAGCCAGATCCTAAGCTGTACCTGGAGTTCCTTCCCATCCAGAATACCATCCACTGGGAAATGCAGGCAGCCGTAGCAGGATCCTCCCGGCATCCTGGAGATAGAGGGAGCCCACGAGCTAGAGCCGGCCAGTCCAGGAACCAGCGAGCCTGAGCGAGAGCCAGCTCAGAAGCCAGAAAAACTCTCTTGAGCCAGCCTCTTTTTATTTCCATGGGCTCTGGAGGCTTCAGCTTCTCAGCCAATCCCATCCTATACTGCTTCCCATTGCCTAAGCAAACTCCTCCTACAACCCCTCCTACTTCTCCTCAGTGATCTGATCAGATCTCTCCGTATCATTATCTCCTAGCTAACCCTCACTGAGTCTTAGTTCCATGTAACATGATGTTGAAATCTCAGCATCAGCTCCAAGGGCTCTGTCTCTAAATGTTTAAGTTGTCTGTTAACTTCCCCTCTAGCATTTTCCTCAGTAAAGAGCTGTCTTAAAGTTGTTACTTCATTTTCTTCTAATAAAGCAGTGTTGTCGAAAACCTGATGATAATTTAATTCACCTTTTTGAGTGACTGGATGTTTCTACCTGATGACCCCAAAATTTCTGTTTCTTTTTTAATTCCAATATTTTTACTGGATAGGTCTTGTGTTGGTCATCCTGAATTGACACTTGGGCACACAGTAGGTTCAAAAGTGCTGTTTCCATTTTTTGTGATTCTGGAAGTTTCTCTTGAGTTCTAGTTCTTAGTTGTGTCCCATTGTACTGCTTTTCTCTTTGGAAACCACTATCATGCTGATGTTAGACAGCATCACTATTCCCACCTCCAACTCACATGCCCCACCCCAGTCCATCTAGAGTCCCTATTCCAGGCTCACACAGCACTTACCAGTGCGGCACTCACTTCTCGGTTTCTCTCTCACTCCTACCTTCTCTGTGCATTTACTTTTGTCTCCTCTTCCTAAAAAGACCACAAAGCCTTTAAGAACTAGCATACTGTATACTCATCTTTGTTGTGTCTCCAAACTGTCCTGAACTACTACAGCTCTGAGCTTCTTGTAGATAATTCATTAAAGGTTCTTGTAATTGCATCAAATAACCTCTCTGCCCTGAGGCCCCTGTGATTGGCTCCTAGGGAATTATAGTAATCTGCTTTGTATAGGGAAGTAGAAGACATGACAGAGATCTGAAAGCAGCAAACTCCTTTAACTGTCCAGTAGGTGGTTGGAAGCCCTCTAACCAGCTGTCCCCTCCCTGTGGGCCTTGCCTAATCACTGTCATAATCCTGGATGAAATGCATAGGCTTATTCTGCTAGGTCTGGCTGCTTAGTTTAAAAAGTAGTGCATGGCTTCATATATCATTAGTAACAAGGAGAAAGGCCATTAAAATATTTGCTTATACGTGCAGAGTCTGTGGTCATTTGGGAGTAATTCCCTTTGCCTATATTCCACACTTGCTTTGTTTCTTTTCTTTTTTCAGAATTAAGTTATCTTTGATTGTCTTTTGCATAAAGGATGTAATTTTCATACACTACTCAAAACATATCTCTTATTTTGTCTTTGACTAACATTGCATTGATATATTTTGGGTAATTAAAGCAATAGTCAAACTGTTATTTTCATCTTTTAGACTAAACATTTTTATGTATACTTTATGTCACATAGGTTTATCTTTTAAATTCAATTTTTAACATTATTGTGAAATATAGGACAAATATAGAAAAGTGCCTAAATCATACAAATACAGATGAATGAATTACTATAAAAGGGACACCCATGTCACCATCACTGAAGTTGGGAGGTAGTACATGGCTGGCCCCCCAGATGCCCCTGCAGCTCCCTCCCAATCATAAGCCCAGTTCTTCCTTCCTAAAGGTAAACTACTCTCCTGCTTTTCATGATAAGCAGTCTCTTACTCTTTTTTTCTTTTTTCTTTTCTTTCCAATTTTACCTTCTAAACATGCAGCCTTCAAGGTTATAGTTTAGTTTTGCCTGGTCTGGAATTTTATATAAGTCAAAAATACTGTATGCCACACAAATATTTATAATACAATGATGTTTTATTAAATTCAGATTTCTTGGGGAATAAAGTATTTGATATTTTTCTTTATTTTATTAAATAGCATTTTATCACTTCTTATGCCTAGTCAAATTAGATTATCATCATTCTCTTCCAAAGTGATTTGTAAACTAGAATAGCTTTCAAATGTTTTTACTAGTGGAGCCCCCCAAAATATTTTGAAAAACCACCTTTTCAAAAAGATTTTAATCATATATTTACAAAATCAACATGAATATCACTTTTGGTAGTTCATATTTATTAATATTTGTAAATAAAACTGTCATATCACTCTTAAAAGGTTTCTTCAACAAATGAGTCTAATACATACTCAGCAGTCTGTTAGGAGATAAGGAATCTTCAGATGGGTTTATTAAGCCCCTAGTGTCCAGAACTGGACTGCCTGCATTCAAGTCCAGCTCCACCAGGGACTACAATTTTAGGAAGTTATCTATCCCTCTATCTTGTGCTTCTATCTTTGCAAAAACAACACTAGGAATAAATACTTTATAGCATTTTTGTAAAATGAGCTTGCACACTCAAGAATCCACTTGGCACAAAGCAAACCCTCAGAAGAAGTCAGATACCACTGCTCTGAGAGCAAACCCAATTCAAATAGACAATGTTCAGCCTCTGCATGGCATCCTCTGCCATCCTGTGGGCACTCATCTTCCTTAGACTTTGCTGATGGCTTAAAGTAACTTTAACAAAGATTGGGATGCCACTTTGGGGTGTAAATGTTTGTACTACACCTCGTGACTTTCCACAAAGATAAACCCAAACCTGCAAGTTCCATCTGAACAAAAACAGTAGATTTAAAACATTTGGAAGGAATCCTTTTATTCTAGAGAAAAGCTACACAATGAAATCCCAGGGATTCTGAAATTCTTATTGTCCAGGACAGTGTGCCCATCATCTCAGAAATGGAAAAAAAAAAAAAAAAAAAGGCCTGAAATTTTACTTTAGTTGTTTTAGTTGTTTAAATCAATAGATATTCAATGGAAGCCTCATTAACTGTGACACTGTGCCCATTCCTCTGAAAATGAATTAAATGAATTACCCCTCAAAAGCAAGAACCCTGTTCATACACCTCTTTCCTGACTAGCTTTACTCAGGAACACAGATGTCCCAATGTTAGCCGCTCACAAACACTCCAGCTGACACATCCCAGTGCTGTCAGTTAGGGGCCCATAAAAGCAGGCCATGGAAATCAATGGGCCAATTATGTTAAGTGAAATAAGCCAGTCACAGAGGGACAAGTACTGGGTGATTCCACTTATATTGGGTAGCTAACATAGTCCATTTCATAGGGGCAGAAGGCAGAATGATGGCTGTCAGGGTTGAGGGGAGGAGAAAATCAGGAGTTATTAATAGAGAAAGTTTCAGCTGAGGAAGACAACAAGTTCTGGAAATGGATAACAGTTACACAACAATGTAGATGTATGAACTTAATAACACTGAACTATACACATACCAAAAAATGGTGAAAGTGGTAATATTTACATTATGTCTATTTTGCCACAATTTAAAATAACTTTAAAAAATCAATGGACCATAATGAAGCATTATCTCTTCAGAAATTTGGGAAACAATCAAATGTTCAAGCCTAAAAATAGAGGAAGTTGATTTAGGTTTCATTTTCTTCAAATAGGATGATCTCAGTTCTATGCACCAAGTAATTACTCAGCCAGACCCAAGGACTTCCAAGAATCTGGCATGTGGAGCCCCAGCCTGCAGAGTTTGTTCATAGAATAGAACACAAGGAGACTCTGGAGCCATGCCTACTGGAACTAGTAACCTTCTGTGTCCTTCATTAGTCTGGAGCATCAGAAACTCAAACTTTGAAAGCAGGAGATGACATTTCAAGAACACAAAATGAATACGTGAGTTTTGAGGGAAGCTGGCCTGGGTGACGTGTTTATCATCTTTGCCCTCCTTCTGTAGGTCAAGGTGTGTGTATGTAGAAGCTGGGTGAGTACCACACAACCGGACAGAAAATAGACTAAGGGCAAACAGTCTGAACAGATTCTTCCTCCTTAAACAATGGACAGAAATTAACCCTCCAACATGAGGGAGGATAATACACTGTCACCAGAGGTCCAGCATCTGGCATTGGGCATTTTCCTACAGGCCTATGCAGCAAGTTGATGCAACTTTTTGGAGGACAATTTAGAAGAAAATCCACCTTTACTTTAAAAATAAAGATTCCGTGCTGTATCCAGGAAGCTCAGGTGTTTAGAGCATTGTCCCACACAGAACAACTGTGGGTTCTTTCCCTGGTCAGGGTGCTTACAGTAGGCAACTGATTGATGTTTCTCTCTCTTCCTCTCTCTCATTCTCCCCCTCACCCTCTAAAAAATCAATGAATATCTCTTCGGATAAGGATTTTTTAAAATCATGAATATTCCATGATCTACCAACTCTACTTCTATGATTTTATAATAAGAAAGGAAATACAAATACATATCTAACACTGCAGGTATAAGAATGGTGGGCACCACAGGTTGCTGGTTCGATTCCTAGCCAAGGCAACATAACCAGGTTGCAAGCCAGGTCTCCAGCCAGGTCCGTAACTGGAGGCAGGTGAAAGACAATGATACATTGATGTCTTTCTCCCTCTCTGCCTCTCTCCCTTCCTCTCTCTGGAAATAATAAATAAAATTAAAAAAAAAAAAAAAGAATGGTGGGCAGATAATTTTTAACTAACAAATCTAGAAGAAACAAGCTACATTTGCAGCAATTAGATTTGGTTAAAATAAATTTTGGCTTGGCCATAGGAGGTGTCAGCAACCATTTATTTTATATCTGCTTTATATTTGTATTTTGTATATGTATTTGTGTAAGAATGTTTAATGGCATGGGAAAAAATTTATGCCATATTGTTATACATCAAAACAGGTTATACAATAGTTTATTTAATATGATTCCATTGTTATAAAATTATATATGTAGATAAATATATGTGTACATATTTGTCAGAAAGTATAGATAGCAAATTATTAATAATTTTGTGTAACAACAAGCAAAACAGAACCAATTATATGAATACAGTGAATAGGCCTTCAGTGGTCAGGGGGAAAAGAGTTGGGGGGAGGAGGGAGGCAGAGGCAAGGAAGGGGAGCAGCTTAGACAAGAACCTAGTATAAAGGAACCATGGACATGGACAACAGGTGGGATTGACTTTGGGGGAATGGGTGAGTGGGGAGGGGAACAGAGGGGAGCAAAAAGGGGATGGATGTGATACAACAACAAAATTTTGAAAAAAATAATAATTTTGTGGATGATGAGGTTACTGGCGGTTTTTATTGTTATATATTTATTTGCTTTAGTTAATTTTCCATTAGAAATCTGTTATATCTTTAAAGAGCCAAAGCAAATTTTTCAATGCATGAAGATACATACTATATATATGTGTTTAATATGTATTTGGGTTTTCGGCCAAGCAGTATCATATTTAGCACAGTAGTTCTCAAAGGACAGCCACAAAATCAGAGTGTCCCAGGGACAACTTTCAGAAAGCCTGTGAAATCCAAGCTATTCTCAAAAACTGATAGGCTGTTATTTGCCTTTTTCACTGTGGTGATATTTGCACTGATGGTGCAAAAGCAGCAGGGTAACCCCTGCTGGGCGTGAGCACAACCAAGGCAGCAGCCAGGCTTAACCAGCACACATTCTGTTTTGCACAGCCAACACATGGGCAGTAAAGCAATGCAGTGTCACTAAAGAATGTCCTCTGAGGAAAGAGTGACAATGATTAATTTTGTAAAAGCCAGGCTGACCCTTGAACACCTGTGTTTTTAATATTCTGTGTAATGAAATGGAAAGCCCACATAAAACATTTCTGCTGTATACTAAAGCACAGCAGTTGTCTCAGCGAAAAGTACCTGCACAGTTGCTTGAATCACACACTGAATAGAGATGTTCCCCCTGGAATATTATTATTACTATAATGATTCAGATTTGGGCACTTGACAAACTTATTCTTTAAAATGAACAAAGCGAGCCTGTCTCTTCAAGGAAAACAGTTGACAGTGTCCGTTGACAATGATAAAACAAAAGTTTCAAGTGAAAATTAGAATTTTAGAAAACTTAAAACTGTCACCATTAACTTGACAGCTTGTAAATACTTTAAAGTATTTTCAATGATATAAGAAGTAATATTAATGAATGTGGTTATTTTATGTTGTAGTAAAAAATAAATCATTATTGAGAAGATCTGTAAAACTCTCTGAGCCAATACGTCCAAATGACCCATGCATACTACATTAAGAATCATGCTTGAGTTAAAAATCCATTCAAAGTGCAAAACAGACTAATAAATTTTAATATAGCAGACCACAAAAATTTCACCGATAGTTCTTTCAGATTCCACACTGTAATTGACTTTCAGGAAACTACCACAAAACAGTGTGACGGTTCCTCAAAATATTACAAATTGAATTACCATACAATGCAGCAATTCTGCTTATGGTTTATATCCAAAAAAATTGAAAACAGGGACTTAAATGGATATTTATACACCCATGTTCATAGCAACATTATTTACAATGGTCAATAAGTGGATGTTACTCAAGTGTTCATCCATGGAGAAGGGATAAACAAATGGGAAACATAATGGAATATTATTCAGCCTTAAAAAGGAAGGAAATTCTGGCACATACTTCATGTGGATGAATGTTGAGGACATTATGATAAGTGAAATAGCCAGACACAAAAGGCCAAAGAATGATTCTACTTGTATAAAATATCTAAAGTAGTCAAACTGCTAGAAACAGAAAGTGGAATGGTAGTTACCATGGGCTAGGGAGGGGAATAAGGAGTTAGTGTTTAAGTTGGTCAGCAATTTAGTTTTGCAAGATGAAAAGAATTTTGTAAATGGATAGTGAGAATGTTTGCGCAGTGTGAATGTTCATAAGGCTACTGACCCATATGCTTAAACATGGTTAGAATAGTACCAAACAAAGAAAAAAAGGGAGAGAGAGAAAGGAAAGAAGAGAAAAGGAGAGGAGAGGAGGAGAAAAGAGAGGCAAGGAGAGGAGGGGAAGGGAGGGAAGGGGAAGGTAGGTGAGGGGAAAGAAGAAGAAACTACTACCTGTCAAGTTTGGCCATAACATAAAAGAAAAATATCCACAATTACCATATATCTGTGTAAGGCCAAATTTTCTTCAATCAAAACAACAAACTGAATGCAGAAGCAGATATGAAAATCTACCTGTCTTCTATCAAGCCAGACTTAAAAGAGATGTGCATGAATATAAGGTAATGCCACTCTTCCTGCTATATATTATTTGTGTTGGAAAACATATTTTCCATAAAATATGTTAATTATGTTAACATGTAATGATTATATTATTTCTATTTTGAATAAATAAGTATTTAACATTTTTGTTTTAATTTCTGATATGATATATCTTATAAACCACATAAATAAAAGCACTGTAAAGCCTTCTGAAACCAAAAGAACCACTGGTTTTAGCACATGGTAAATGCTCATGATCCTCTCTCTCCAACGTTTTGTTAGGAGTATGCCTAGCTGAGAAAGAAATCAGAACTTCCCAGTCTCCTTGCCAATCAATACAGACACTTGGAGAGAAATCTGCAGGAGGACTCTCTCACACCCTGCTCCCCTACTGAGAAGCATGCCATGTCCTGGGCTTATTAAACACACAGATCCTACCCTCTAACTAACTATTTGCCAAAAGTGTTGTCAAACAACTAACTGCACATAACTGAGCTTCAGAAAGAACATGCCCTTAGGTGAGTTTTTTAAAAAGTGTTACATATTAAGATAATAGGTGATTATGCGAAACATACATCAAAATTGTCAGAAAGCTGCTACTCATTTGGTGAACAGATGTAAGTAGTTCCTTGGCTGGCCATTGAGTTATCTCCTTGATTCCTTTTTCCAGACTTTAACTGCCTTAAATATGGTGTAATTCATATTGCATTGCATTATAATCCTGGATTTGTACAAAGAACTGATTAATGAAAAAAAAAAAAAAAAAAAAAACACATTACTTGAGACACATTCCTGAGATTTACAATAAAAACCACCAAAACAGATGGAAGGGCTAGAGTCCCAGCTGATGGAGGAAGAGCACCTTGCCTCTTCGGACCAGTGAAATTGATGGCATGATCACGAGGAGCACGAGGCAGAAAGTAATAAGGACTTTTCTGGCTGAATTCTGCATGCCTCTCTAAGTGGCATGTTATGTTTTCTTAATGACTGAGCACACCTACTTACATCTTCCTACACATACCTTTGGAGCTGCATCCGGTTCTTTAGCACCCACCATTGCTATGGGCACTGACTAGACTGCCTTCCACTGCCCATACCCCGACTTCTGGCTTTTTGCCTCTGTTTTGGGCACTGGAAGCCCACTTAGCCAGGCACACCACATCTCCTGGGAAAATCTGAAAGCAATGACCAGAAAGATTTGACAGATAAATAGCTCATCTACTTTCCTCCTGGGTAGAATAGCTCTGAAATTTGCTGTATATGGTCTCTCAGGATTCTCCAGAGACATTGGTCATTGCCCATTATGATAATCTGCTCAATAATTCACACTTGATTGCTTTCCTTCGACATCTCAATTTTTCACTTCCCTCCCAGTATTTCCTAGGATCACCTCCCAAATAAAGAACTTGTACAAAATCTTTGTCTGGGGGACTGCTCCTGGGAGACCCAAGCTACGACTTGATTTAAAGAAGCACACATCAAGAGCTGAGTCTTACAGAGGGGATCAAAAAGGGGATGGATGTAATACAACAATAATAAAATTGAAAAAAAAAAAAAAAGAGCTGAGTCTTCAATTAACATTTTTCTTTTTATTTTACTGATTCCTTTCCTCTGAAATCTGATGGATGAGCAGCCTTTAGCTGAGAACCTGGCTCCCAGCACCTTGCACTTTTCCTTAAAAAGAATAAAAATGTTCCTAAAACATAATGTGACCTCACCAAAATGAAAAAGCAACCCACTGAATAGGAGAAGATATTTGCAAATCATACACCTGATAAGGGCTTAATATCCAAAATATATAAAGAACCTATATAACTCAGCAATAAAACAAACAATCTGACTATAAAATGGGCAGAGAATCTAAACAGACATGCTTCCAAAAAGGACATTCAAACAGCCAACAGGCATGTGAAAAAATGTTCAATATCACTAATTATTAGGGAAATGTAAATCAAAGCTTCCATCAGCCATCAGTTAACACATGTTAGAATGACTATTACCAAAAAGACTGGAAATAACAAATGTGAAAGAAAGGGAACCTTTGTGCACTGTTGGTGGGAATGTAAATTGGCAAAGCCACTATTGAAAAGTGTATGGAGGGTTCTAAAAATTAAAAATAGAACCACCATATGATCTAGGTCTTTCACTTCTAGGGACTTATCTGAAGAATACAAAAAATACTAATTCAAAAAGATATTATACCCTTATGTTAATTGCAGTATCATTTACAATAGCCAAGATATAGAAACAACCAGAGTGTCCATTAATGAATGAATAGATACACACACATACTCACAATGGAATATTACTCAACCATTATAAAAGAACAAAGTCATACCATTAGCAACAACATGAATGGACCTTGAAGGTATAATCTAAGTGAAATAAGTCAGAAAGAAAAATACAAATCATATATTATTTCACTCATATGTGGACTCTAAAAAGAACACACAAAACAAAAACAAATTCACAGATACAGAGAACAAATTGGTGGTTACTTGAGAAGAAGGTTCAGAGTGGGCAAAAGAGTTCACCTTGGGCATCAATTGTAGGCTGAAGGATAGTAACTAGACTTTGTGGGATGATCATTTTGTAGATGTTGAATTATAATGTTGTACACCTAAAACTTATATAATTTTTTTTTAAAAATCTCTCAGTGTGGCCTGGACAAGAAGCAACAAAACTCATGTTTTCCCAAAGCAGCATCACACTCTGCCTTTGCTGGAGGCCTGGTCTCCCTCTGATCCCACTTCCACCTGCCAGCTGCTTTCAGTTTTCAGCACCTACAGGGTCTCCAGGCAGAACTCCAGAAGGGCCAGTTCTCACCAGGTTGAAAGAGGAGAAAGTGCAGCTGGGCAGGCAAGCAGCTGCCTGGACTCAGCCTGCCTATGCTCTGGCCCTTCACCCTGCCACTCTCCCCTTGACCCAGTGTTTGTATGTGCTTTGCCCCAGTTATCTGAGACCCTTGATCTCTATTTGCTTTTTTGGCCTCTGACCCTTCTGCTGGCCCAAACTTCAAGTGTTATCTGTTCTTTTGTCCCAGTCACCATTCTGTCCTACCGCCTCAACTGCTCATGAACAACTCAAACAGAATGAGAGGAAAGAGAGAGAATTTTATTTGGTCAATTGAGTGGTTAAAAAGTAAAAAGGTCGCTTTTATTTTTTTTTTAAGTAACTTGTTTAACTTGCATTGGTCTACCACTTGACCTAATTGATGCATTGGTTCCAATGGCCAACCTGAGAGGATTGAGTAAATAAATGAGAAAGAGCAGAGGGGTTCAAGGCCTCCTGTCCTTCCTCCTCCTTCTGAACTGAGAGTAGGGGAAAGTGTTATCAAAAAAACCCAATTTCCAAGCTTGTGTTGTTAATAGTCTTTGTTTCATGAAAGAAAGTCATCTTTTGAAAAAACACAAATTCTCATGCCAGACTCTTCTTTGGGGTTTTAAAAATAGTCTGAAAACCTCTTTTAGAAAACAAGAACAAATTATTCTCCAAAATGTTTCTGCTTTGGTGGTATACTAGGTCTTCAAAAATTGTCTCAGAGATGATATATATGATAATTCTGAAACCACTCTAAGTTCCTGGTTAAACAAATCAAAGAAAAATATACCAACAATGAAAGATAAAAGATGGAGGAAATATATAGCATTACACTGGACACACAAATAAAAGGCTTATGAATCATTAAATTAAATAAAGTTGGGACTTACAAAAAAAGGATACTTCAAAATTACATGTTTTCATTAAATCTATATTTTAAAAATATATATTTAAAATTCATGTTGGTGAATTTTTCAAATAAAGTATATAAAGCTCTGAATACATAATCAAATTATTTTGACAAAACAGATTAATCAATATAATTCAAGAGTTTGAGTAATTTTCTAAAAATATATATCCATAGTTCAATTTTTCTGAAAAATAATTTTACATTTATTAAAAACCTTAAAACTATCCATTCTCTCCAACTCAGAAATTTTAATTTTAGACATCTATATCATGATATTTTTAAAAATTTAGGCACAGGCTAATGCTGAAAATATCCACCACACTATTACTTATAAGAACACAAACATGAAAGAAACTTACATTCCAAATATATAACAGAATTAAATATAAAAACAAATTATAATATATTAATGCTATAAATATGATTCAGCCATTACAGTTATCATAATAGAAAAAATATGATTCTCAAAAACTACTGCATATCTGGTGTAATTTCTATTAAGTATATGGGAAATATATACATATATGCATATACACACATGATCTGGACATTCACAGGCAATATATCTATGATATTCACAAAAGACAGGAGACTTGGAAATTCTTGTATATCTCCAAATATACAACCATTACCAGAGAACAGAATTCTTCTCACAAAATGAGCCTGCTCATTAATTGGCTGGCTAGACCCATTCACTCATTTAGTACATGACTCAAATCCATGTATCTGCAGTTTTATAACTCACTACATTCAATAAAATTTTAGGATCATCCAAGGATAAGGGAAACCAATTATTAAATTCATGACCATCAAAGGCTTACTAGATACAAGTGAATAAAGCTGACAGGAAAGAATTTACCTTTAAACGTACTTTTCTCTGCAGTAATTATATATATATAATATTTATTATTTTTACATATTTAATATTTATTCTTTATAATACATCATAATATATGATATGTATGTTACCTAGTAAATAATGTATACTATATATTATAATTACTATGTATATGATATACTATACATTTTATATATTTTTTTAATTTTGCTGATAAACCTGTATCATTCTTATAATTAGAAAATAAATATTTTTTAATGTATCCATGTGTAAAGCATTCCATCGAAACTGCTCAGTCCAATCAGATCAATCTAATTAGAAAACTCTAGCTACAATCAGTTTAACAGAACTTCCAAAAGTTTCCAGAATTAGTTTGTCACTTGGTATTCTTATACTTGGGTAGTGCTTTGGATGATCACAAAAATTGAAAGGAACTAGTCACAACACTATATTTAAAAGTTTTATTATAGCATATAACTGAATATTCAAGGAATCATGCTAAGATTTCATTTATTTGGAATATAAAATAAATTTAATCCCCAAATGAAGTCAGGGCCCCAATCATGCATTTACCTTGGACTTCCCCTGTGTGACATTTATCACAATTACAATGAACGCTTGTGAGTTTATTTATTTAAAGTCTGTCTTCCCTCATAAATGAGAGCAGAAAAGATATCTGTTTAGTGTATCACTATCCCCAGCACCAGCCCAAGGTAGTGAAGCAGGCAGTCAAAGGCTGCTCCTGCCCCATCACTTGAGACCCATAAGAGTACATAAGTTCCTACAAGCTCCCTACTTCAAGTAGTGACTCCTGTCTGTTCAAGAATTTGCTAGATGTATGCAGACAAATGATGCCTCCAAGGGTAACTCTCAATGAGTGAGGGACAGGAAAAAATGCCCCTGCCCTGTACATAGACAATTCTGAGATGCTCAGCTAGTTTCTCAGGCACCCACAGCAGGACTGATTGGCATTTATTGGCATGCCCTTCATTGGCTCTCCTCCCTTCCCTGAACACTGTCCCCCTTCCTCATCCCAATTCTTAAGATTTTCTCACAACTAAACCACCTACAGCCACACCCTTGCGCCTCAGATTCTGCTTTGGGATGAGACTAACCAAGACACTTGGCTCAAAGTAGTTTTTTAAGAAATATTTGTTGGATGAATAATCAAATGAGTAAAATCTCCTTGTAACTAGTCTGCGGTTAACAGTGTGTAGCATACCTTTTTTAATGAATTGTGTGAAATTGTATTGGTGTAAACAAGGCTGTGAAAGGAATCAATAGAAATAACTTTGAACAAAAACTTGCATCTCCTTTATTTTCATAAAACCATTTAATGTTACTCACATTGCTAAATAAAACAGGTCTCAAAATTGAGGCCTTTGTATTCTGATCATATTTTTTAGGAAATGGAAAATATTAATTTCATCCAGGGAGAAAACCACTATTTTCAAAAAAGTTCAGTAGTCACAATATATTTTCTAACTCCCTTCTTTTTGAGCAAATAAAGGTCATGGCTTAAACTAAATTTGGGGTAGAAAACAAATAGTTCATTTTCAACTAGTTACACATCATAAGAAAAATGCTCTCAATTCCACTCTTCATGACCCTC
This sequence comes from Noctilio leporinus, assembly GCA_004026585.1. Classification (NCBI taxonomy): domain Eukaryota; kingdom Metazoa; phylum Chordata; class Mammalia; order Chiroptera; family Noctilionidae; genus Noctilio; species Noctilio leporinus. The sequence continues at coordinate 51,522 of PVIW01007060.1, read as the reverse complement.
CTACTAGATTTTCATGATGGCTGCTTTCAACATCTGTGAACAGCTGGACAAGCTAGCTATGCTGGGGTTGATTTTTGTATAGCATAATGTCAACAATCATTGGGACACTGATTAATTTCTCAAGACTCAAAAATAATTAAGGTAACAATAATCCTTTACCCACCCACTCCCCCATTTTACAACCATTTAAGGGGGAGGTGGCAGAGGTCAGACATTACATTCAGCCCAGAATTTCCATTACTCCCTTGTGGATTGTAACAATGCGCACTCTCGAGAATCATTAAAGGAAAGCCCCTCCTGCTGCCTGTCTTATAAGTGGGAGAACAACACTCATATAAACCCTAAATATCTATATAAACCTGGAGTATTGTCTACCCCAATGTGAGCCCCTTTTACCTCTACTGTGTGAATTTGGAGGGGAGATCAATATGATTGTGAGTCTCTCCCTTAGGGGGAAATTTCCCATCATAAATCTACACAAGAGAATGTTTAAGGGTATACACTCAAAGGAATTGAAAGTAGGGACTCAAACAAATATTCATGCACCCATGTTCATAGTAGCAGTATTCACAATAGCCAAAAGGTGGAATCAATCCAACTGTTCATCAGCAAATTAATAGATACATGTGTGGTATAAACATATTCTTCCATAAAAAGGTAGGAAATGTTTCTCTCCATCTCTGCCTCCCTCCTTTCCCCTTTCTCTAAAAATAGTAAATAAAATCTTAAGAAAGAAAGAAAGGGCAAAATTATGTGTGGTGGAGTCCATTTTAAAAAAAAGGTAGGAAATTTTGACACATTTTACAGCATAGATGAACTTTGAGGATATTATTGTGAGATAAGCTAGTTACAAAAGGTTAAATACTGTATAGTTCTACTTATATAAAGTACCTAGCCCTGGCTGGTGGCTCAGTGGAGAGGCACCGGCCTGTGAAATCAAAGGTCAGGGGTTCAATTCCTAGCCAGGGCACATAACCAGGTTGCAAGCCAGGTCTCCAGCCAGGTGAAAGGCAATCATACATTAATGTTTCTCTCCCTCTCTGCTTCTCTCCCTTCTCCTCTCTCTAGAAATAAATAAAATCTTTAAAAACAAAAGGACCTAGAGTGAAAACTAAAGTACCTAGAATGGCCTAGAAGGGTGGTTGTCAGACTAAGGGAGTTAGTGTAATGGGCACAGTTTCAGTTGGAAAAGAAGAAAAATTCTGGAAATGGCTGGGAATGATGGTTAAACAACAGTGTGAATCTATGAATGCCACTGAAGGGTTCCAATGGTCAATTTTATGTACCACGATTAAATTTAAAAAGGTATTTAAGCATGTGGCTTCCACACTAGAGCTTAAAAGCTCAATGCCAACAGGGACTAGGTGGGCATCTAAAATAGTGAAACCAGATAGAAATGGTCTTAGCCAGCTAAGGCTACTATAATAAAATACACAGACTGGATAGTTCATAAACAACAGAAATTCATTCATCACAGTACTGGAGATTGGAATCCAGCATGGCCAGAGACAGTCCTTCCAGGTTGCAGGCTTCCTGTGAGTTCTCACATGGTAGAAGGAGCTAGGAGCTCTGTGCAATCTCCTTTACGGGGCACCAACTCCCAAAGACCCCATGGCCTAATACAATCACATTGGGGGCTAGGATTTCAACAGTTGAAATATTGGGGTACATGACTATTCAAACTATAACAGAGGATGACTAGAGACCAGCCCTATCTAATGAAGCATTAAGGCAATTGCTCCGGCAGGAAAGTCATCCTATAGTATCAGAGGTGGCCACTGTTTACAACCTGTTGAAAGGAACAGATAACAGAGCAAAGGGCCACCTGTCAATTGGGGATTTAAACACCTGGCAAATGGCAGCTAGTGCTAAAGTCATCTGGTAAATATGAATATGGAACAGCAAGAATAATTGGGGAAGATTCCATAGGGAAAATTATGAAATCATCTGCAATAAGAGCTTCCACAGCCATGCTGAGGAGTGAGACTTGATGGGAAGGAACTAGGTGACTTAGATAGTAATGACTATCAATGCATTAAATTCAGACTGAATTGCCAAGACAGAAGGATGCTGAACAAGAATCAAATCAAGAAGCCATTAGAGGAACAAGAGACAGAGCAGGCAGAGATCTTAGAGGAAGTAACAACGGGTGGATTGGTGAGCATCAGGAAAGCATCCACTTTTTTTCTTTATTCCTCATGACTCTGAAATCCTCCCACCAGTGCTACCCCATCTTCTTATTACTGCCCTGCTTCAAGATCCAGCTTCTAGCCTACCTTCCCAGCCTCTCTAAGCCACCTGGGTGCTCCCAGTGTCATTAGCACACCCACCCCCTCAACTGCCTGACCCTCATTCTCTGTGCCTCATGCTTGGCCATCGTTCAAGTATGCCCTGTGACAGTGGCCCATTGCAGCACTAAGTGTCATTTCTTGTATTATAATTCTGTATTGTAGTAGAAGAATCAAGACATCAGGGTTTCAACAGCTCTGATGTCACAATCCCCTACCCCTTGTCCTGCTAGTACATATCTGCACCTCAGCTTCTCCATCTGCAAGACCAATAACTGTCCCTAAGACCTTTGAGGACTAAAGTTCCAACATTTTATCATCCCACTGTCCTTCCAAAGAATATACAAACACCTGAATGAATGACCAGGAGCATGTGTCTTTGTGTGATGCCCCTAGAGACTTCCATGTTGTTGATAACAACTTTTTGATCCATGTGCTGAAATATACTTCTAGAACTGGTGAAAGCGCATTTAAGGCCTTTAAATAAAGGTATTGTTACAGGTCTGCCTGGAAAAAGGGCAGCACTACAGTGTGGCTGCACAGTGCCAGCAACCATCAGCTTCCCCTGATCCAGCTACCAGTTCAGGGGGAAAACAGATGTTTTTATTAAATTCCAAATCCCCTCAGTCGCCCCTGTGGTACCATGGAGTGAGTTCAAGGGGCAGGGGTAGGGGATGTTGGTGAAGGGAACCATTTGATACAATGGACATCAGAGGCTGGTTGGTTGGATGAAATTCTCTTGCTTGTTGTGAATAGCCAAGTTGGCCTCACATATGTTCCCATTCCTGTCAGTTATGGAGTGCAATGAGTTAGACCAAAAACACAATGGGGTTATTGGTTTGATGAATAAAGGCACGTTGCCTTTCACAATAGAGAACTGAAGCAAACCTGGAAAACAAGCCAAATTTTTTATTCTTCCAATGAGCTCAATGAGTACCCATTTGAACTGTGTGAACTGAGTTCACACAAGGGAAACTGACTAGAATGGGAGGGACCTCCTTCAGATGGGGTGGTAAGCAAAAGAATTCTTGGGGACTATAAAGTGAGAACGTACTTTCCATGGGAGGAGATGGGGATAAACTGCTCTGGAGAGAACACAGAGAAAGCACAAGTCCTAGAGGCAGAAAAGGATTTGACCTGTTAAAAGATCAAAATGGGTGTAACAAGATGTTAATGAGCAAGGTGGAGAGAGGTACAAAGTCAGGCTGGAGAGTCTAAAGGACCTATCACATAGGACAGTAGAGTTCAAAGTAGAGGTTCCAATTTCATTACAAGTATAATGGAAGGCATTGCAAAGATTTAGTCAACGTTTAAGTCAAAAAGGGACATGATACAATTTATGTTTCAAAAATATTATTGTGGCTATATTGTGTCAGTTACACACAAATTAGCTCAGTAGACACTTTGAAAAACCTATTTAACTCTAAGTGCTTTAAACTAATGTTATCATAGAACCCTCTGTCTCTCCATGGAGCACTCTGAAATTTTATGAAGAGACATTATGACATAAGGCAAATTGTTTCCAAGACAAATTTTTGAAAAATGTTTTCTTGCTATAAATGTTTTAAGCATTCATAGTCAAATCTCAAACCCTCTTTAGATGTTAATAAATAAAAAAACAAAAAAATAATATTGTTTAATATTAAATTAATGTATATCTACTAAGTTTATGTTTGCCATCATTTTTAAGATAAGGACACTGAGGCTTTAAAAATTAATTTCCTAAAAATTATGTTACTGGAAACTGTTGGCATAAAGAATCTCAGCCATCACATAATGAATATATCCCTGATCATTACAACACCCATATCAAAAGCCCACCTTCCCCTACAGTTTTATCTAAGATTCATGGAGGATAATTATCTCCTCCTACCATACAATTTTGATTTCCTTCTCTGAAGAAGCTTAGAGGCCCCTTGCTGATGAACTTACATGCAAATAAAAAAGTTTAGTGCATCTTTTTTGGCCTGTTGCTTAGACAATTACAGTTTATTCTTTGCCCTTATCTAGAAAAAAACACCAACATGGAAGGTAATGAGGTCTCACAATGTTGCCCCTTGAAACCTTTAGAATAATCTCCAGGTAGGTCATGCATGAATTCCCTTGAGACTGACAAACAGCTGGAAGCCTCCTTGTTCAAGTGAATTAGTTTACAAATCTGTCAGTGTGTCAAAGCTGTGTGGCAAGAAACTGAGGAAACCAATGTGTGGCTAGTTTAGAAATCTAGTTATAGAAAAATATATTTTTTCAAAAAGAACACAATACCTGAATAGAAAAGTCATCAGAGATGAACTAGAAATGGCCAATAAAGTCATTAAAATATCTATTGCTCAATTATAGGTAAACATAGTGAACACATATCACTTTGTCTGCACAGGAGAATAACTAAATTCTACTGAAAATGCTCCACCCAATCAGGTAATGCTAATTAATATATTCCTGACTCTCACATGGCCCCAGGATGGGCATGTGACCAGAGCTAAATGAATCAAATTCTTCTCAAGAATTTTTACTTTAATGGAAATTAGCAGGGAAGATCTTTGATTTATGTTCATGTTATAAGTCTTGAGACTACAACTTCTATTAGTCACATCTTTCTTGGCTGGCAACATGCATTCATACTCTCACTCCCTGGTCAGCAGTGGGAAAAAATAAAGCCAATAACATCACATCCCACACTGAGAAACCAAGAGTTGCAAGAGTAATGAATGACATTAGTATCACTGATTCCTGTTGTCCACAAGCCCAGCTCAGTCTACTTCATTCCCTTGATTCTGATATTTGACCCAATAACTATATTTGATTCTCTCTAAGCTAAGTCAAGCCAGGCTTCTGTTGTTGGTAACTAGAGTCCTAATGAATGTAGCAAATAAACATATTTTTGGCCTATTTACATTTACTGAATAAAAAAAGGTAAATAAAAATATTTGATAGGTCAGATAATAATAATAATGTAAGGTCATTTGAAGGGAACAGAACTTTACAACAACTTTACAATACACTCAATAGACCAGCATTTTTTAAAATGTGTGTTTAAAGCCCTGGCTGGTGGCACAGTGGATAAGGCACCAGCCTGCAAATCCAAAGGTCACTGGATTGATTCCCAGCCAGGGCACATACCCAGGTTGCAAGCCAGGTCTCCAGTTAGATCCTCATCTGGAGGCAGGTAAAAGGCAACTGTACATTGATGTTTCTCTCCCTCTCTCTTTCCCCTCTCTCTAAAAAATAAATAAATAAAATCTTTTTTTTTTAAGTGTGTTTATTAAAATGGATTGTTAGTAGTGGAAGAACAGAAAAGGTGATTGAAAAGTCAATGTTGGCAGTGCTGTGCAAATGCTGCCCAAAGTAACCAACTAGTGCAAATATTCTTCATCTCAAAAGTAGGACTGTCCTTAGAGTGGAACTGAATGTGGGAGTTTATATGAACCAAACCCACTGGCATCCCTGATGCCATTACATATTCTCTTTATCCCCTGGGTGATGTGGCTTAGAGGATTGAGCACTGACCTGAGAATCCAAGTGTTACTGGTTCGATTCCCAGACAAGGTACATAACCAGTTGCAAGCCAGCAAGGTGAAATGCAGCCATACATGGATGTTTCTTTCCCTTTCTTCCTACCTCCCTTCTCTTTTCTCTAACAATAATGAATAAAAATCTTTTTTAAAAGTAAATGTTTAAATATTCTCTTTGCTATTGTTCTGTTTGCATGTTCATCAAACAACTTTTTGACCCTTACGTAGTCATCTTGCATGGAGAGACAATATGGATTTTATGTGTTCCTGTTTCCTTTGATAGCACTTTATCACAAAAAAAAAAAAAAAAAAAAAAAAAAAAAAACTAATAAAGAGGCTTCCAAAGAATAATCAGTACAGGCAGAGCATTCCAAGACCAAATATACTGGTTTCATCCACACATGGATTTCTGAGCTTTGTGACAGATGTGGTTTTCATTGACAATTAATCATGGGCAATTCTTGCTTTGGCAGCACATATAATCATATTAAACATAAGCATTTTGGTATTGTTTTCAGCCCCCTGTGTATTTTAGTTAGGGAGAAGAGTGAAAGAACAAAAAATTCAAAACCTAGTCTTTAAAGTAATGATGGGAAACTTACCTAACCTGGTGAAGGAAATCAAGTCCTGGAAATGCAGAGAGCCTTTAACAAGATAAACCCAAAGAAGCCCACACCAAGATACATCATAATTAAAATGCCAAAGGTTAAAGATAAAGAGATAATCTTAAAAGCAGCAAAAGAAAAGCAGTTAGTTACCTATAAGGGAGCTCCCAAAGTGCTGTCAGTTGATTTCTCAGCAGAAACTTTACAGGCAAGAAGGGCTTGGCAAGAACTATCCAAAGTAATGAAAAGCAAGAACCTACAACCAAGGTTAATCTATTTAGCAAAGCTATCATTTAGAATGGAAAGGCAGATAAAGAGCTTCCTAGATAATAAAAAGCTAAGGGAGCCCATAACCACTAAGCCAGTATTACAAAAGAGCTCTTCAGGAAAAAATAATAATAATAAATCAATAATAAAATGGTAATAATGACATATCTATCAGCAATTACTTAAAATGTAAGTAAATTAAATGCCTCAATGAAAAGACATACAGTGGCTTAATGGATAACACAACAAGACCCTTACATCTGCTGCCTACACCAGCCTCACTTCAGATGAAAAGACATATACATTGAAAGTAAAAGGATGGAAAAAATATTTCCTGCAAATGGAAACCAGAAAAACAAAAAAGAAAAATGCTAGACAGCAATGTTTATACCAAACAAGACTTTAAAACAAAATCTAAAATAAAAATTACAACTAAATTATAGAACAATAGTCACTTATAATCATCAGGTTCACTAGCTCAGAGTCCTAGTACCAGGAAGATAAGTCCCCATAACTTCTGGCTGCAAAAATAAGTGGGGATTGAGTCAGTGGAAGAAATTTCTGGAGTTCCAAGCAGTTCTGCTTAAAGAACCTACAATGGACTACTCAGACTCACTCCGTCTTAGCTCCAGCACCAGGGTATCAGTTTAAAAGGCATCAGTGACATATGGGGAAAACCAGAAGTGTCTGGCATCAAGGCAAGAGTTGGGGGACCGCTTTCACCCAGACAGAAAGGTGGGCAGAGGCATTGCCCCTTTTCTGAACCCTTTGCACACAAAGCCACAGGGCTGGCAGGCTAGTGCTATATCCAAGACTCCATAAACCAGCTGACATTATTTGTCCTGCCCTGGAGGTCCCCTGATGCGCTGTCCCACCCAAATTACAACCATTAACAGTGGCTTGTCCATATGAATGGTTGGTCTTGGCTCATGCTTCACAACTTTCTAATTCTTGATAAACAAGCAATGGCTGGCCTCAGTGAGGCCCCAAATCTCTACCTTATGCTAAGTGGTCCAAAGCATGGTACTAGCAGCAGCCAGCCATGATTAACAACTTGGCTTCTCTAGGAATCTACAAACCCAGAACAAGTAGCAGTTACCTTAGATTGCTCTATAGCTCAGGCAGGGTGGCCCTGGGCAAAACACAGGTCGGGGCTGACCTTAGCTGGCTCCGCCCAGGAAACCACAGGGCCTCTGCTCACAGTGGATAGCTACAGACCTTGTCAGAGCACCACTCTGCCCTGAACAGCTGACGCTCCACAGAGGGTGGAGGTTGGTGTTCAGTGTGGTCGTAGCCAGTCCTTACATCTGACTTCACTGGGTAAATCCCTTCCATTGATCTGCCAACAGTAACCAAGGTTCAACTAGAAAAGGAGGGTTTATTCAGCCCACATGAAAGATGCACTCCAAGTACCCAGTTTGGGTGATAGAGGAGGTTGTGCCACTAGACCTTATAGGATACCTACTACATTAGGCCACACTACCAAGAGTCAGATACATAATACATAGCAATAATTATACGTAGGCTGCCAAATGAGGAGACAACGAAACGTGACTCAAATGAAAGAACAGATCAAATGCCCAGAAAAAAAGCGAAACAAAATGGAGATAAGCAATCTATCAGTTGAAGAGTTCAAAACACTGGTTATAGGATGCTCAAGGAAATTAGTGAAGAATGTCAATAGCATTAAAAAAATATATCAAGTCAGAATGAAGATACCCTAATTGATATAAAAAACAATTTACCAAGAAATAAAGGTAGAGTGAATCAATTTGAAGCCGAGAATGAAATTAATGATTTGGAACATAAGGAACCAAAAAAAAAAAAAAACAGAAAAAACAAGGATAGTGTAAGGAGACTCTGGGACAACTTCAAGTGTTCCAACAACAACATCATAGGAGTGCCAGAAGGAGAAGAGAAAGAGCAAAACTTTGGAAATCTATTTGAAAAAATAGTGAAAGAAAACTTTCATAATTCAGTGAAACAAATTAACATACAAGTCCAGGAAGCACAGAGAGTCCCAAATAAGATGGATGCAAAGAGGCTCACTCTAAAACACATATTTAAAATGCCAAAGATCAAAGATAAAGACAGAAACTTAAAAGCAGCAAAGGAAGAGCAATTAGTTACCTATCAGCGGGTTTTTCAAAAGAAACTTTGCAGGCTAGAAGGGGTTGGCAAGACATATTCAAAGTCATGAAAAGCATGGATCTACAGTCAAGATTGCTCTAGCCAGAAATATATCATTTAGAATCAAAGGGCAGATGAAGACAAGAAAAAAAAACTTAAGAAGTTAATCACCACCAAGCCATTATTATATGAAATGTTATTTTTTTAATTTTATTGTTGTTGTATTACATCCATTGCCTTTTTGCTCCCCTCTGTCCCCCTTCCCAAATACCCATTCCCCCCAAAGTCAATCCCACCTGTTGTCCATGTCCATGGTTCCTTTATACTAGGTTCTTGTCCAAGCCACTCCCCTTCCTTGCCTCTGCCTCCCCCCTCCCCCCATCCCCTTTCCCCCTAACCACTGAAGGCCTGTTCACTGTATTCATATATTTAGTTCTATTTTGCTTGTTGTTAGTTTTGTTCATTATTGTCCCATAATGGGTGAGAACATATGATATTTGTCCTTCACTGACTGGCTTCTTTCACTAAGCATAATACTCTCCAGTTCCATCCATGTTGTTGCAAAGGGTACAAGTTCCTTCTTTCTTTCTGCTATATAGAATTCCATTGTGTAAATGTACCAAAGTTTCTTGATCCAATCATCCCCTGATGGGCACTTAGGCTGTTTCCAGCACTTGGCTATTGTAAATAGTGCCGCTATGAACATAGGTGTACATAGGTTCTTATGAATTGGTGTTTCAGGATTCTTTGGGTATAGTACAAGTAGTGGAATCACTGGATCAAAAGGCAGTTCCATTTTTAGTTTTATAAGGAAACCCCATACTGTTTTCCACAGTGGCTGCACCAGCCTACATTCCCACCAACAGTGTATGAGGGTTCCCTTTGCCCCACATCCTCGCCAGCACTTGTTGTTTGTTGATTTGCTGTTGATTGCCATTCTGACAGGTATGAGGTGGTATCTTATTGTAGTTTTGATTTGCATCTCTCTGATGACTAGTGATGTTGAGCATTCTTTCATATGCCTCTGGGCCCTTTGTATATCTTCCTCAGTGAGTTGTCTGTTCAGGTCATTTGCCCATTTTTGAATGGGACTGTCTGTCTCCCTGGTGTTGAGTCGCATTAGTTCTTTATATATTTTGGAGATCAGACCCTTGTCTGAGGTATCATTGGCAATTATGTTTTCCCATACAGGTGGTTCCCTTTGAATTTTGCTGATATTTTCTTTAGCTGAACAGAAACTTTTCAATTTCATATAGTCCCATTTGTTGATTCGTTCTTTGATTTCCTTTGCCCTTGGTGAAGTATCAGTAAATATATTTCTGCGTAGGATATCCAAAAGTTTACTGCCTATATTTTTCTCCAGGACCTTTATGGTGGCACTGCTTATGTTTAAATCCTTTTTCCATCTTGAGTTTATTCTGGTGTATGGTGTAAGTTGGTGGTCTAGTTTTATCTTTTTGCATGTTGCTGTCCAGTTCTCCCAACACCATTTGTTGAAGAGACTGTTTTTACTCCAATTGATGTTCCTTCAACCTTTGTCAAACATTAGTTGGCCATAGAGTCCTGGGTTAATTTCTGGGCTCTCTAGTCTGTTCCATTGATCTATATGTCTATTCTTATGCCAGTACCATGCTGTTTTGATGACAGTAGCCATGTAGTATTGTTTGAAGTCCGGTATCATGACTCCTCCTACTTTGTTCTTCTTTCTCAAGATTGCTGTGGCTATTTGTGGACGTTTTTGGCTCCATATAAATTCTTGAAGTACTTTTTCTATTTCTGTGAAGTCTGTCATTGGTATTTTAATTGGGATTGCATTGAATATGTAGATTGCTATGGGTAGTATGAACATTTGAATGATGTTAATTCTTGCCATCCATGAACATGGTACATACTTCCATTTATTTGTACCTTCCTTGATTTCTTTCTTCATTGTTCTGTAGTTTTCTGAGTACAGGTCTTTGACCACCTTAATTAAGTTGATTCCTAGCTACTTTATTTTTCTTGTTGCTATGGTAAATGGGATTTGTTTTTTTGCTTCTATTTCTGTCGTTTCATTATTGGTATACAAAAATGCTTTTGATTTCTGGATATTGACTTTATACCCAGCTGTTTTGCTAAATTTGCTTATTAGGTCGAGTAAGTTTTTGGTGGAGCCAATCGGGTTTTGTATGTACACTATCCTATCATCTGCAAATAATGACAGTTTGACTTCCTCCTTTCCAATTTGGATACCTTTGATTCCTTTTTCTTCTCTGATGGCTATAGCTAGAACTTCCAAGACAATGTTGAATAGAAGTGGAGAAAGTGGACAGCCTTGTCTCATTCCTGATCTTAGGGGGAAAGCTTTCAGTTTTTGTCCTTTAAGTATGATGTTGGCTTCACGTTTCTCATAGATGGCCTTTATGATGTTGAGGTATGCTCCTTCTATTCCCATTTTGCTGAGGGTTCTTATCACAAATGGTTGCTGTACTTTATCAAATGCTTTTTCAGCATCTATTGATATGATCATATGGTTTTTATCTTTCTATTTGTTGATGTGGTGTATTACATTGATTGATTTACGAATGTTGTACCATCCTTGCATCCCTGGGATGAAGCCCACTTGATCATGGTGTATGATCTTTGTAATATACTGCTGAATCCGATTAGCCAATATTTTGTTGAGAATTTTAGCATCTATGTTCATCAGAGATATTGGCCTGTAGCTTTCTTTCTGAGTTGTGTCTCGTCCTGGTTTTGGGATTAGAATAATATTGGCCTCATAGAAAGAGTTTGGGAGTCTTCCCTCTTCCTGAATTTTTTGGTATAGTTTGAGGAGGATAGGAGGTAGTTCTTCTTTAAATGTTTGGTAAAATTCACCTGTGTAGCCATCTGGTCCAGGGCTTTGGTGTTTTGGAAGATTTTGGGTTACTTCTTTAATTTCACTAGCTGTTATTGGCTATTGAGGCTTTCTGCTTCTTCTGGGTTCAGTTTTGGTAGATTAGACCTTTCCAGAAATGTGTCCATTTCATGCAGGTTGTCATATTTTTTGTCATATAGTTGTTTGTAGTAATTTCTTACAATCTTTTGTATTTCTGAGGTATCAGTTGTGATTTCTCCTCTGTCAGTTCTGATTCTGTTTATTTGGGTCCTCTCTCTCTTCTTCTTGATGAGTCTGGAAAAGGGCTTGTCAATTTTTGTTTCATTTTTCAATGAACCATTTCCTGGTCGATTCTTTGAATTGCAGTTTGAATCTCTAAGTTATTTAGTTCTGCTCTGATCTTGATGATTTCCTTCCTTCTACTTGCTCTGGGCTTTGTTTGTTGTTGCTCCTCTAGTTCTTGCAGCTTTGTGGTTAGGTTGTTTTTATGAACTTCTTGTAACCTTTTTTGGAAAGGCCTGTATTGCTATAAATTTCCCCCTGAGAACTGCCCTTGCTGTATCCCATAGGTTTTGGGCTGTTGTGTGTTCATTGTCATTGGTTTCCAGAAACTTTTTGATTTCATCTTTGATCTCTGATCTCATTGTTAATTCTTTCATTGCTTAAAAGCATGTTTTTCAGTCTCCATGAGTTGGAGAATTTTTGTTTTTTTTCCCTTGAGATTGGTTTCTAGTTTCAAGCCATTGCGATCTGAGAAGATACTTTGTATGATTTCAATTTTCCTGTATTTGTGGAGGCTTGTCTTGTGACATACCATGTGGTCTATCTTGGAGAATGATCCATGTGCATTTGAAAAGAATGTGTATTTTGCTTCTTGGGGGTAAATGACTCTGTATACATCAGTTAGGTCCATTTCCTCTAGAGTGTTGTTCAATGCCACAACCTCTTTGGGGATTTTTTTGTTTGGAAGATCTGTCCCTTGTTGATAGTAGGGTATTAAAAATCCCTACTATTAGTGTGTTACTGTCTATGTCTTTCTTAAAGTCTTCCAAGATTTTCCTTATATATTTCAGAGCTCTTATGTTGGGTGCATATATGTTTATCAGAGTTATTTCTTCTTGATGGATTGTTCCCTTAAGTATTATGAAATGTCCATCTTTGTCCCTTTTTATGGCCTTCATTGTAAAATCTATTTTATCTGAAATCAGTATTGCTACTCCAGCTTTTTTTTTCCTGTCCATTTGCTTGATATATGTTTTTGCATCCTTTCACTCTCAATCTGTGTCGATCTTTTGTTCTGAGGTGGGTCTCTTGAGGACAGCATATATGTGGGTCATGTTGTCTTATCCATTCAGCTACCCTATGTCTTTTGATTGGTGCATTGAATCCATTTACATTTAAGGTTATTATTGATTGATACTTATTCATTGCCATTTTCTCCCTTTGTGTCTGTATTCCTCTTTGGCTTTCTCTGTTTCTTCATTTTATGTGTTTACTTATTTTTAAAGCAGACCCTTTAGCATTTCTTGCAATGCTGGTTTGGTAGAGATACATTCTTTTAGTCGTTTTTTGTCTGGGAAGCTCCTTGTTTCTTCTTCTATCTTGAATGAGAGCCTTTCTGGGTAGAGTATTCTTGGTTGCAGGCCTTTGTTTACCATTACTTGAAATACTTTTTGCCATTCCCTTCTGGCTTGAATTGTTTCTGTGGAATAATCATTTGATAGCCTTATCAGAGCCCCTTTATATGTTATTTGTCATTTCTCTCTTGATGCTTTTAGGATTCTCTCTTTGTCTTTGAAATTCGCCATTTTAATAATAATGTGCCTTGGTGTGGGTCTGTTTGGGTTGATCCTCATTGGGACCCTCTGTGCTTCCTGAACTTGAGTGATGTTTTCACTCATCATGTTAGGGAAATTTTCTATTATGACTTTTTTGAACAGGTTTTCCATCCCTTGTTTCTCTTCTCCTTCTGGTATCCCTATGATACGGATGTTGTTACGTTTCATGTTGTCCTGCAGCTCTCTTAAACCCTCTTCAATCTTGTTCAGCCTTTTTTTATTCTCTTGTACTGTCTTGGAGTATTTGTCTGCATTATCGTCCAACTCACTGATCCGGTCCTCTGCTTCCTCTAGCCTCCTGTTGATTCTTTCTACTGTATTCTTCAATTCAGAAATTGTATTCTTCATTTCCTCCTGGCACTTATTGATAGTTACTCTGTCCTTTTTCAGAGTTGTAGCTCTCAGTAAGTTCCTCATAGCTTCCCTGGAATTCTTTGTAGTTCTCCTCTAGTTGTTTATAGTTTTCCTTGATGTGGCTGAGCTCATTGAGCTTCTCTATCATCATTCTTTTGAATTCATTGTCTGATATTTCAGGTGCCTCTGTTTCATTTGGTGTTCTTTCTGGGGATTCTTTCTTTCCTTTTGGTGATAGACTGATTCTTTTTTTCCCCATTTTGGGTGTCTGTTCTTGCTTGCTTTTTATGTTTTTGTTTTTTCCTTGGATTAATCTGCTTTGCTTCCTTGCTTTAGTTGAGCACCCTTCTGTGATAGGAGATTTGTGGAGTTCAATGTTGCAGTCTCCCTGATTTTCTCCACTTGTTGTTCTTGGTGTGTCCTTTATTTGGGCTGTCTGGTTGTATTCTCGACCTGTTGGCTGCCCTCCTGCAGTTCTCCGCTGCCTCTGGGCTGTGCTCCCCTGAGTCCATATGCTGACCGCTCCAATTCTTAGGGACCTGAAGACGTCTTGTGCTCCCTATCCTGTCCTCTAGCTGCTCTGGTACTCAAGAACACCATCAGCACTGCTCTCTACTCTGTCACCATCTTTGATCCCTATTATAGGAAATGTTAATGAGACTTACTTAAGAAAAAGAAGATCAAAATTTTGAACAATAAAATGTCAATAAATACCTACCTCTCAACAATTGCATCTAAAAACAAAGCACACAAGAACAAAGACAGAATCATGGATACAAAGAGCATTTTGATGGTTGCCAGATGTGAGGGTGATGTAGGGGAATGGATGGAGAGGTGAGGGGCTTAAGAAGTCCAAATAGGGAGTTACAGAATAGATGTAAAGTACAGTATAGGAAATGAAGAAGCCAAAGAACTTACACACATGACCCAAGGACCTGAACAATGGTGTAAAGATTGCCTGAGGGATTGGGGGTGCTAGGTGGAGAGGGGCAAGGGGAGAAAAGTTGGCACATCTGTAATAGCATAATCAATAGAATATAATTTGAAAAAACAATATCTATAACAAGAAACAAGAAAGGACCTAGTAATTCCACTTTGAGGTATATACTTATCCAAAGAAATACAAAGCAAAATTGAAAAGACATATGCACTCTTATGTTCATTGCACCATTATTTACAATAACCAAGTTATGGAAGTAACCCAAGTGTCCATCAATGGGTGAATTAATAAAGAAGAAATGATACATATATACAATGAAATATGACTCAGCTATATAAAAAATGAAATTTGCTATCTGCAACAAGATGGGTCTAGATGGTATTGTGCTGAGTAAAATAACTCAGACAGAGAGAAAGAAAATTACCATATGATTTCACATATTTGTGAAATCTAAATAAATAAATAAACAAAAAAACAGACCAAAACAGACCCATAGATACAAAGAAAACATTTTAACTGGTGCCAGATGAGAGAGGATTAGGGGTATGGGTGGAAAAGATAAAGGGATTAAGAAGTACAAATTGGTAGTTACAGCATAGTAATAGGATGTAAAGTACAGCATAGGAAATCTAGTCAATATAATGTAATAAGTATACGATATTGGATGAGTACTAGATTTATTGCGGCTATCACTTCATAAATTATATAAATATCTAATCACTGGGTTGTTCACCTGAAACTAATATAATATTGCATGTCAACTGTAATTTAAAAATATTTATCCCTGGCTGGTGGCACAGTGGATAAGACGCCGGCCTTCGAACCCAAAGATCGCTGGTTCGATTCCCCAGCCAGGGCACATAATGAGGCGGCAATCCAGGTCTCAGGCCAGGTCCGTGGCTGGAGGCAGGTGAAAGGCAACCATACATTGATGTCTCTTTCCCTCTCTGCCTCTCTCCTTTCCCCTCAGTCTAAGAATAATAAATAAAATCTTAAAAAAAAAAATAGACCACCAAAAATATTTAAAGTATATGACTTTGAATACTAGTTTTTAATAATAAACATAACCCTGGCTGGTGTGGCTCAGTGAGCACCAGCCTACGAATCAAAAGGTCACTGATTCGATACCCAGTCAGAGCACATGCCTGGGTTGTGGCCCAAGTTCCCAGTTGGGGGCGCATGAGAGAGACTACCACACATTGATGTTTCTCTCCTTTTTTTTTCTCCCTCCCCCTCTCTCTAAAAGAAAAAAAGAAAGAAAGAAACGCAAAGCCTTGTGCCTGGCATATCTCAAACATTCAATAAACATATGACTATTATGAAAAATGCTCCAATATCATTTATCTTTAAGATAAAGGACCACCAGCCCAAGATAGACATTTGCACACAACTGCTGGTCTACATATAATGGTGTACCTGTTTTTGGGGTTGGGAGCCAATCTTCCCAAGAATGTATCACCCTGGCATGCAATTTAGAGATAAAAACAATTAAAGGGCAACAAACTCAGGTAGAGTTTTTTACCTGCCTAGAGAGATTCAGATAGGAAAACCTGCTTTAGGAAGGGAACTTTATCAGCATATTCACCTTAATGCATAGGCACTGAGTGTGGCAGACTGGGAGGATCTAAGCAAAAATCTGCTTGCTTGATTCACCCTTGTGTTCCACTGTTTCTGGGTGGCCCTGCAAAAATTTGTTTACCAAATGTATGCTCTCTCATCTACCTGTGAATTGCTTACTTCCCCCTCCTCAGTCCAAAATGATGTTGTGCTTCACTGTCTCTGGATTTTCATGTCCCTGTGCACACATATTAAAAATCAATTTTCTCTCATTAATCTTCTATATGTCATTTGAATTATCTAACCAACCAAAATAGCTAAAGGGGTAAGGGGAAAATTTCCCTGGCCCAACAACTGTGACACCAGTATTATTTGGATATGAAGGTTTTTGCACATAATGTTTACCCATTATGTGCTACATTTTCTATTTTTCCTTCTCTCATCATTTTCATCTGTTTCATTTGTTCAGATCATAGTTCACATTCTCTTGAGTTTCTCAAATAAAACCATGCTCCTCTATTCATAATGCTCTGTGCTTTCTTTCTGAAAACCACATTTTGTAATTGCATATTTATTTGTAATTACTTGTGGCTATCTCATGAATGTTTATGTCCTCCTGTGATACTGTGATTTACAATAAAAAAATAGGTATTTCATTTTTGTCCCCATTTCTGGCACAGAGCTCCAAATCCCTTGGAATTCTCTGTGCTGAGAGCAATCAAGGTATGTTTTCCCAGGCTGGTGAACAGTGGAAGTTCTATAGCCAACCAGTCAAAAGCCTAAGTGATGACCTGGACTTGCCATTAGTGTCTGAAGACAGAGGAGAGGGAGGGAGCAGTCCTGGAAGACTGAGCGCTTATCCGCTTATCCTGTGGGAGCTTGTAGACAGTGTCAGAATAGGATTAATTACCTGGTGATGTTGGAAAACTCACACATTAGAGTTAGTGCTGGAATCATTTTAACTCTCAACAGAGCATCACCTGCACTGTTTGTTTTGTATGCTATACCCACTGTCAGGAATTCAGTTGATCTTCAATAATAAATACTGAATAAATATAGCAATTAAAGCATTTTAAGAAGCAATAGTCTTAAAAACTCTTTAATACATACAGTCGTAAGTAATTATAATTTTGATTACATACAACTTTTCTCTTTAAAACTCAATGTTTCCGAATCATGAATTGAAATAAGCGTGGTGGTGCATCCAGTCCTGGGAAAGTTCATTTGCACTTACCTTGAACTTATTTCTTTTTTGACATGAATAATATCAAGAAACTTTTTAAACTTCAGCACTAATTGCATGTCCATTAATCAACTGGGATCTTAGCACACTTTTGCATTAGAGGTCTTTGAAGGAGAGAAAATGTAAAATTCCACAATAAAAAGAGAGAGAAAGCTATCCTTTGAAATCTATATAAAGGTTGTAATCTTTGATTCTGTATCCATCCTACTAATGTTGTTGACATGTAGACTAAGAAAATTATTCAAAATGGAAAATTATGTAAAAATTTTTCTTAAAGCATTATTTTTAATAGTATAAAGTCTGAAACACAGAATTTTCAATAATGGAGGAAAGGTAAACAAATGACAGTAAATCCGCCAGACTGATTTCTTCATTCAAGTTTATGTTTTCTAGCAATTGTGTATTATTAGACATATGTTTAATAAGTATCACAGTAATATTAAATAAATAAAGCAAGACATAAAATTTTATATATTGATAATTATATTATTTTACATATTATAAATAATATGTTATATATTTAAGTAATATATATATCCAGGTTTTATAGTATGTAAAATAATATAATATATAAATTTATATACAACTATGCACAGAAAAAATGGAAAATATTTTCCTATAAGTATTCACCATAATTATTTTCAGGTGGTAGAACTTAATTTTTATGTTCTCATTATATTTTTCTATAGTTTCTAAATTTTATAAGTAGGCATTAATTTTTTATCCAGAAAGAGAAAAATAATATTTTTTAAAAACCTTTTGAGTTAATGCACTGAAGTCATTAAAAATTTCAAAAAAAAGAAAAACTTGAGTAATTCTACTCTATACATGAATGATAGCTGTAACTAAATCATGTTTGTGTGACAGTTCTTAATTAGGTGGAAATAGTAGTACTTAAAAAAACTTTCTTGGGTTAAGTTTTAAAGCTTTTGATTCATAAATTCCCAGCTAAGTACTAGAGCTGTCAGGCCCCCCAAATCAATCACTGTGTATCCAGGCCACTTTAGTTCATGGCATTTTTAAATGTTATTTCATCAATTTAGGGACTGGAGATGATCAAGATGATAAAGAATTGAATTTTACAAACTCTTCAGGTCAAAATTTATTTTTTCAAGGACGTAGTTATGTTTCTTTCCTCTAAAACAATGCAGTCTATTCACAGAATGCCCTGCAAAAGGAAAAGATGTTAATGGCCCATGAAGAGTTTGAATGGATTTCCTAATCTGTTGGACAGCTTCAAAGGAGAAGCCCAGCCCACAGGCCATGGGAGAGGCGAGCAGGGGCCTAACAGGCTGGAGAAAACTGCCCACTGAGGATGAAGTGGTTTCATGGGCCCCAGGGTGCACTGTTTTCTTATTCACATTTACTTTCAAAGCATTGAGGCAGAATATTCAACTGGAATGAACAGACTTCAGAGACAGATTGGAGGACAAGTCCTGGCTGAGCTACCTGGAACCTGTGTAACTACTTTAAACATTTACACCACCTTTCTGAGTCTTGGTCTTTTGTGATGTTGTGAGGAGTTGTTAGCACATCCCTGTGGGAAAAAATCTTCATTTCTTTTAATATTTGCAATAACATTTTGTTTTTAATATCAAAACACTGGTGAACCAAGAGGAATGCATCTATGTACAGAGTTAGTCTAATGGGAATCAATGGGTGGTCAGGACAAAGAGCCTACCCTCAAAACTAATTACTGGTTTAATTCCTATCTTCTGAACTGTGTAACACTGGACAGGCAACAGCTTTCCTGAACTACAGTGACTGACACTGTAGAATGGGGATAAAAAGATTGCCTACCTCAGAAGAACTTGAGAGCGTTAACTGAGATCATGCACTTTAGTATACTGCCTAGTACACAATCAGCACTCAACCACTGGAGTATTGTTGTTGCTGCTGAAAGTCTGCCTGATGAGGGCCCGGAAGACGTAGATGCATGAAGAACACCTCACCAAATCAACAAGAGTTTGAGTCAGCAATCATCTCTTTAGCACTTAATTGGAGTATCTGCTATGTTCCAGGCTCTGTGTAGACACTGGAAATCCAATATTGAACAAAACTATCTGCTCCTGCACAGCTTACATTCAATTAGAGGAAGATGAATGAACTTTAAATAATATGGTTAGTGGTAGAGAAACACTGTGAAGAAGAGTGACTCAAGGAGACAAAACCCAAATGTCCATTAATAGCGGCATGAATCAATCAAATAAGGTATATTCATAGAATAGAATGAGATACAGGAGGGAAGGGGAAGGAACCACAGGTACGCATACCACCCAGACGATGCACGCCAGCACAATGCTGGGGGAAGGAAGCTGATGCAAAAGAATAGGATTTCAGTCATATAAAGTTGACAATTGGGCAAAAACTAATCCTTGGTGTTTAGGGACCCATGTTCCTGAGGCAGAACTCAATAAAATCAGAAAATAATTTTCACAATTTTTGGAATATTGGTAACCTATGGACCTCCTGGGGTACTGATAATGGTCTAATTACTTTTCTGAGTAAATATAAACAAGACAGTCGTCACACTGTCCATAGATGTTTTATGCATTTGCCTGCATGTATATTTCACAAATTTGAACATGTAGAAGGAAAAAAGCAGATGTGAACAGAAAATGACAATGCATAGAAGAATTTGAGAAAGGAGAAATTGCTCATAGAAAGCAGGAAGCTGTAAAGACACATGCTGAATTCTGAGAAACAAATGCTCAGTAGCCAGAGCATAACTTGTAAATAGTGGTGGGCACTGATGAAGACAATGTTAAACAAAAGATTTAACTTTATAGCTGAAAGTCTTTTTAAAAGAAAAGATGCATTAGGCCATAGGTGGAAGAAGGAGGAAGAGGAGGAGGAGAACAAGTAGGTCCTTGGGGCTTAGAGTTTACCCACCAACAGCATGGCTAGGTAAGAAGGACATGCAGAGGTCTGCTGTCCTTGATTTTTGCAAGCTTATTTTTATATACCAAGTAGGGGAGGGAGAGAAAGATGTAAACCGTTCTGAAAGTATTTCCATTAGTTATTGTTGATTGAAAATTAGTACCTATTAGGTATTTTAGTCACCAAAAATTATTTACTCAGGAAAAAGAAAGGGTTGCAACCTAGTGAGTGCAGACTTGGTCAGTTGCTTGCAAAACGTAGCCTGCATGTCAAGACGGGGAGGTGTTTATCTAAAGAAAGGAGGGGAATTTAGAAACATAGAGCTTTATTATAAGCATAGAGCTTGTACTCTTGCAATTGCAAATAAGACTTCCATAAACCCTAATTCTTCCCATAGACCCTCTGGACAGATTGGGTTTTCCTATGATCCTGTCTGCATTACTATGAACAAAGGGGACTGGAGAAGGCGAAAAGAAACTAGTATACATCCAAAAAAGAAGTGCTTGCTCCCTTGGAGAGGCTGTGGCAAGTCCAGAAAGTTCATATTTAAATAAGCAGAGGTTCCTAGGGTTCAAAGGCACCTGGCTATTCTCTGTTTAGAATAATCATGGAAATAGCCAACTGGAAATTTATCCCAAATTTCATCATATTCTTAAGATGGCCCACAAGCTAACCATTCTGTTTCCCTCTCTCTTTCTCTTTCTGGTTGCTGTAATTTTAATGTAGGACATCACAGATTTTTTTTCTTTTCATTAGGAAAGAGAGAGAAGAGGTATGCCAGGGACTGATTGTGACAAACTGTGTGCTGTCACATGACAGAATATAAACCAGGCTCTGGCTGGTGGCTCAGTGGATTGGCACTGACCTGCAAACCCATAAGTTGCTGGTTCAATTCCCAGCCAGCACACATAATTTGGTTGCAAGCCAGGTTTCCAACCAGGTCCGTAGCTGGAGGCAGGTGAAAGGCAACCATACATTGATGTTTCTCTCCCTTTCTTCCTCCCTCCTTGCCCTTCTCTCTGAAAATAATGACTCAAATATTTTTAAAAATAAAGATGAGGAAATTGGAAAAAAAAGACTATAAACTAGTTCCTACAAATGGCAGGAACCACCAAAGAACATTGCTGAAATCAAATCTGAAATATCCCACCAGGTACACTGTGGTAGCTCATTGTGTTGAGGTGGGACCAGAGGCGGAGACCTAGAGGGAGGTTCTTTCTGTAATCAAGGTGAGATATGTGGTACTTAGGCAGAGAGTGGTGTAAAGGGTTTCAAAAACCCTCAGAACAGGAAATTGTCTAAGATAATAAACAAATAGATATGACTAGAGGATGGGCAGTGGATTAAATTACAAAATTCTAAAGATTCTATTTGCTGGGAAAATAAGCAGGAAAGGTTTAAAGAAAAGAGATGACTGTGTGTACCAGAATCTTCAAAAATGGATTTTTAAAAAGATGGGGTTTGAAATGGGCTGTAAGAGAGGAAGGACCATGGGGAAAGGGGAATGAAGGATAGTTGCCAGGGTTCCAAGCAGTCTGGCAAGGAGCTACAGGTGAGGGAGGTGAGCAGGGTAAGGATATCAGTTGATTTGCCCACTGGTGGGGGGATTAGAACCAC
The DNA here is from genome assembly GCA_004026585.1 of Noctilio leporinus. Taxonomy (NCBI): domain Eukaryota; kingdom Metazoa; phylum Chordata; class Mammalia; order Chiroptera; family Noctilionidae; genus Noctilio; species Noctilio leporinus. Next base: position 29,431 of record PVIW01007060.1, on the reverse strand, counting down.
TGAGTCAATAGTTTTTCCTCTGTGACCAGAAATTTAACACCTATCTTCCCACCTTCACGGGTGCACCCTGAGTCAACATTCACATCATCTCTTCACACCTAGCACCTATCCAACTTTCCTTACATAATGTTTCCTTGGTCTGTCAGCAGTGAGGAGCAAAGCAACACTGGGAAATGCTGAGGTATGTGTGAGGTGGGAGAACTCAGGAACCCACCTACTAACCTGTGGAGACCAGATGTTCAGAACAGCACAAAGCTGTCAGGCAGCACTGTGAGAATTTCAGAGCATACTCTGGCTGCTCTGTGCTGGGCTCAAGCCCCTTGCTGGAGAGGAATGGGAATCAGAGCTCAGTGTAAAAGTTACTGAAACAGAGTGGAATCCAGGGCAGTCTTGAACTCCAGAGGATATATGAAGTCCTAAAGCAGGTCAGATCAGGCAATGGTGCAGGAGGGACTCCTGCACTGAGGCTACTGGGTTTAAAGAACTTACCCTGAAACACAAAAGTCTAGCTTTGTACAAATGGAGTTATTTCTCGGTACCACCAAAAACAAACTTGAGGCTCTAGATATTTGTCCCACCTTGATAAAAACTAACTCAAGGAGGTGTGAGTGAAGGAAAGTAATGTTTATCAAATATTAGTTATGCCAGATGGCATTATAAGTATTTTGCAGGTAAAACCTCTCTTAATCCTTATAAACCTGTTAGGCTAATATCATGGGTTTTAATCAGCTCTTAAAGAATATTGTGTTCAGAGAGGCTTAATAATTTTCCCAAGGCAACAGAGCTAATAAGTAGTGGCACAGGGCTCCAAATCTGGAATGGAGGGAGTCTGCAAACAGAAGGTATAAGACACTCAAGTTGGGGAAACTGAAGTAAGGAAGGTCTGATATTGTGAGACAGCACAGCAGGCCCTATTTCCTCGTGGAACCAATGGTCAGATCCCAACAAGGCATGAAGTCATCTGGGCAGAAGATAAAGACCCAAATGGACAGATCTTTACATTCAGGATCGTTAAAATGGCACTTGTAGGTTTTGAATAGAGCTCATTACTCCTTATATGTAGTATAAATGACATAGATATAGATTACACACACACACACACCCACACACACACCAAGGTCTGTTCTGAAAGTGTCAGCTGTACAAACTGTTATTTAATGATGTACTGCACTATACTAAGTCACCAATCACCAATTTAAAACACTTATCTCTTGATACAAGTAATAGATTATTTTGATGCTGCCCAAATGCCTGGGTCTTTGGGAGCCTGAGAAGTATTAAGAACAAACGCTAAAGATGACACTATCTGCAACTATCAAATAAGTTATCAATGGCCATACATTTCTATCCATGGACCATTTTTTAAAAATTGTCATAATATTGAAATAAAATCCTATAAACAATTATTTAAAACTCCATAAGATGATAGAATTTTCCCAAGACCTCAGTTCAACTGAGATTTTTCTCTGATTTCCAACAGTTTAACCCACTCTTCTACACTCCCTGATGCTTAAGGAGCTTATTTCATTTGATGGTGCCTATATTGTGACATTTGGGAAAGCAGGCCAACTGGAAAAGCAGGGGTTAGTCAACCAGCCGGAGTCCTATTCTAGCCACCACCCAACCAGGCCCTCATTGTTAATGTCATGTTCCTGCAGCAAGTGCCCCTCCTTCTTCATTTCCCAGCTAAACTTTAGAATTGACATCCATCCAGGTGTTTAAGCCATAAGCCTGTTTGTCATCCTTAATGCTTCCTTACCCCCTAAATTCTGTCAATCCACTCTCTATGGCTCCCTTTGACTCCTCCAATCCATCACTAGGGACCCAACTACCATCCTCTTTCATCTGAGTCACTTCAACAACCCCTAACTGACCCCTTAGTCCTTTCTCCTAATTATTTCCATCTATTTTCCACACAGCAGCCAACATCATCTTTCCAAAGTGCTAAAGTGACTGTAACTTGATTTTTGTCCAAGTTCCATAGTCTTTCAAGTTCACACTTTTCTTTCATAGCCAAATAAGATAAGTAGAACATAATTGCAAGAAGTCTACACACTTGTCTCTTATTACTAAGGTTCACATATCCTAAGAGTCCATTGTAGTGCATGCCTTCTCCCTCTTACTAAATTCCCCAAATACTCCCTTTGTTCCCAAACTCTGATATTCTACTGTAAATGTTCACAAAATCTGTAGCAATTTTAAAAGGCTTTGGATTTGTATATTGGAGGGAAATTAGAGAACCTCCCAATAATGACTTAAAATAGGTAATAACATATGGATAAATTTGTATCTTCCCCAAAAGTTATGTTGATGCCCTAACTCCCTATGCTTGTTAATGTGACCACATTGGGAAATAGGGTCATTACAGATGTAAACAACTTAAGATGAGGACATTAAGGCAGGGTCTAATATGACTAAGGTCCTCAAAAGAAGAGGGAAATTTGGATATGAATACACACACAGAGAAGAATGCAATGTGACAACAGACACAGATGGCAGATGGCCATGTGAAGACAAAGGCAGACTGAAGTTTTGCTGCCACAAGCCAAGGAGTGCTTGGTCTACCAGAGCTGGAAGAGGCAAGGAAGGATCCTCCCCTAAAGGCTTCAGAGGGACCGTGGCACTACCCATACCTTGATTCAAATGTTTGGCCTCCCAAATTGTGTGACAGTACATTTCTGTTGTTGTTGTTGTTGTTGTTGTTGTTTAAGATTGTATTTATTATTTTTAGAGAGAGGGGAAGGGAGAGAGCAGAGAGGGAGAAAGACACTAACCTATGGTTGCCTTTCTCCTCCAGCTACGGATCTGGCTGGAGACCTGGCTTGCAACCTGGTTATTTGCCCTGGCTGGGAATCGAACCAGTGACCTTTGGGTTCACAGGCCAACGCCTTATCCACTGTGCCACCAGCCAGGGTGTTCTGGATTTTTTAAGGCACCCAATTTGTGGTGCTTTGTTACAACAGCCCCAGGAAGCTAATATACAGGTTTAACTTCTCCTCCATCATAAGAAATCCACACCTCTCTCTCTCGTGGGACCACATCCTTCTCAATGTCCCTAAGGACAGTCCCAGAATCAACTTTCCCTCCACAGTGTCCCCATCTAGTTCTGTGTCTCTTAAATGCCTCATTAGGGCCCATCTCAAAAAATAAATAAATAAAAATAAAACCTTTTTATTTTTTCTCTGCCCCCAAAAGTCACTTTTTACATTATTTTACATTAACTTATAAATTCTTGTCTCATCTCAAACTTAACCCAAAGCCTTCTATTTCCAAAACCAAAAGCATTTATTGTTTATTAACTGTAATAAAAGCTCTCCAAGAAGTTCTCTGCCCTCATTAAAAGCTAGATTTTAAAATATCACCTTTTTTTTCTCAAGTCAAACTGTGTTGTCACCTATCTGTTTAAAATTCTTATCCTTCTTCTCTCAGGATAATAACCTATACCCCTTATTCTTTCATTCAACATATTATTAAGAACTGTTAGTCCTGAACTAGGAACCCAGGGTTTAGGCTGAGTTTAGAGAAGAGCTGGTGCCTAATGTTATGATGCTTGCTGTTTCCCAGCTTGGGAACACTTACATGATTTGCACCAGACAGCATCTTATGTTGTAGCAAAATCAAGACTGAATAGGGTCAGATGGGCAAAACCACCAGAGCAAAGGAAGGAATAACAAACCATGGAGTACTGAAATAAGCCTTTATTTTAGAAAAATATCTGGAACAGAATAAGGATGGGAGGCATGGGGTGAGGCTGGGATGGGAACGAAAGAGAAAGTCTAGACAACTCCATGAAATCCAGGAGATTTGAAAGCTATCTAGACAGCCTGGGACTGAGTTCAGGTGCTGGTCAGATGTGACAGCATGGGATATGATTCTAATTTGGGCTACTGTACAAAGACCATCTGAGGTAGAGGCTGAGACTAAAATATAAAGAAGAATCCAACTCCCTCTAGCTCTGAACAAGTTTTGGAGTTGGGGGTGGGGATGGAGGGCATCTATAACCAGAGAAGTTAGCCGTAGAAATAAATTTATCAGTGTTCTTATTATATAAGTAATAGTCAGCAAATATAGAACTACTATGAAAAGGGGAACTAGGGACCAGGGAAAAGGTATTGTCTACATGACATTAAAATTCAGCAGACCATTTGTTCAGTTTTGGTCAGCTTAAGGCACCTGACTGATTCAGTGGAAAACAATTAGCCAGCAGAGCTTTTTGGTATGAAGATAAGCAAATACAGTTTCTCCCAGTGAAGATTTTTGCTTTTTCACCCCTTATTTTTGATTCATAGAAACACTACCTCTGGGTCTGACTTGGTTTTCTGGTGTTCTCACCTCACTTGGATGCTTAGAGCATAGGACACAGAGGCACTCCTATGCCTATCCCAAGCCCACAGATGTTCTATTTGGCCAACCTATCTTCTCCAGGCCTGGAGCCCACCTCCTTGAACAAACAGGAGCCTGTGGGAAAGAGCACTCTCTCTCCCCATCTCCTTCCCACTCTCCCTTTCCTTCTCCTTCTTCCCCTTACCTACCTCCTTACATCTCTCTCTCCCTCCCTCTTTACCTTCTTACCTCCCTTCCATGGGTTTATGAAGGGCTCTGGACACCTAACCTAGGGCTTGGCCCTCAATGCAGTGCTTCCCCTCTGCTACCAAGGGCTTCATAAAAATAAAAAGAGGAAGAAGAAGAAGAAGAGGAGGAGGAGGAGGAGGAGGAAGAGGAGGAAGGAGAAGAACTATTAAGCTGCCTTGAAGGTCCATTGCTGGTGAATAAGAAGCCACAGTCTCTACTGTATTGGGATTGCAGCCCAGGGCGGAAGAAAGGCAACAAGCTAGCATGAACACACACATGACTATAAGTTGTGGCAAGTGCAATGAAGTAAGGGAATTAGATTCTCTGAACTAAAATGAGAGCAAAAGTTCACTTAGATTGGGAATTTTTCCAAGTATCTATTATTGCATATCAAACCACTTCAAAACTTAAGAGGCTTCAAAGAAGAAGCAGGCATAGTCTTTCACAGTTTCATTGCTTGACTAGACTCAGCTAGGTGGTCTTCTGTTCCACATGATGTTGACGGTAGCTATAGTAGGCTGGGGGCTTGAGTGGCTGAAACACCCAGGATGTCTGACTAATGCGGCGGGCAGTTGAGGCTGCCTGTCTGTTGGGAGCTTAGCTGAGATTGTTGACTAAAATGTCTACACATGGTATTTCCAAGTGTCTTGGGCTACTCATAGCTTGGAAGCTGGTTTCTGGGAGAAAGTGGAGTGCAAGAATGAGTGAATGTTTGTAGTGAGAGGAAGCAGCAAGTAGCCAGGCTAATCAAGGATTTATCTTGGAATGGCCCAGCCCTGTGTCTGTTGTATGTTGTTGGCTAAAGTAGTCATAGTCCCAGCACCAAGTCCTTGTGAGAGAAGACTACCTAAGAGTACGAATCCCAGGAGATGTGGTTCACTGTGACTATAGGCAGTTAGAGAAAACCTTACTGAGGAATTCATGCAGATAGGGAAAGGGAGAGGTTGAGATCTGAAAGAAAAGTATGTTAGCCAGGCAAGGAGTTAGAGGAAAGGCATCCACAAAGTTCCTCCCAAGAGCTGAAAGAAGGTTATTGTGGCTGAAGCCTGGGGACCGAGGAGAATAGGGTATTAAATGAGGCTGGACCTCCGAGACAAATAAAGGAGTTAGGATATTTTTGAAAATTAATGGTGGCTACTTAAGGGCTTTTAGCTGGAGAAGAGAAGAGTCCACATTGAGTTTTTGAAAGATTCCCCAACTGCTGTGAGCAGACTACATTAGATGGAGCAAGAAGAGTGTGAGAAGCCACTGAAGCCCAGCGAGACAGGGTGGCAGCTTATACTGGTTGGAGGTGTCAGAGGAGATAGAAAGAAGTGAATTGACTTGGGAGATGTCCTGGAGGTTGTTTTGACAGGACTCAGTGACAGATTGGCCATGAAGAATATGAAAGAAAGAGATGGCCAGGCATGACTCCAAGTTTTCTAGCTTGAGCACTCCAGAGCAAGTCAAGTTAGGGGAGAAGATTTGGAAAAGAGAACCAAGAGTTCAAGTTTGGGCATTTGGAGTTTTATTTGAAATGCTTATGGATACATCCAAATAGTGGTGTCGGGTAGCAAGAGGATAGAAGAGTCTTGGGGTCAAAAGCAGCGGGGCTGCTGTTCCTGTGCTGGGAGCACAGTCATTGCTTTCCCTCCTGAGCTCCACCCACTGCACTTCAAGCTACACCCACAGTGAATACATGGCAGTTCCCAGCAGGTCGTGTTTATTCACATATAGATCTTTGGACGTAATCTCGCACTCCACCCTCCCACCAGTCTTCATCCAATCAACTGTCTACATCCTCCCAGATATGAAATCAGTTTAGGTACTCCTGTCCTGGTTTCTCACAGCACCTTCTCATGGCCCTTGCCACACTGCATTCAAGTTGCATCTTCAAATCCTCCATAGAATATTAATTCCTTGAAGCAGGAAATGTGCCTTATTTAAGGTTGTGTCCCTAGCAACAGCAAGCACTCAGTAAATATTTATTGAATGAATCAACCAATCTCTGACTGAGGCCTCTTTTTGCTCCAATTCATACAGAAGGAATATCATATCCTAAATCAACTTCTCTGAACATCCCTCCCATCAGTCACCTCCCTCTCGCAAGAAGTTCCTAGTGCTTGCTGCTGTCAGTTGGAGATTTGATGTCTTCTATTATCCCTTTTCTTGCTAAATATATAGAAAGTAAAGGCATGCAAGGCCTAGATGTTTTGTGGTCAGAATTACATGGAGGAACTGTAACAGCTTCTACACAGGAATGGGGCCTCTAGAGTGGGAGCACTGGGGCTACAAGGGAAGACATCTAGGAGCCTCTGAAGTGCCAGCACAGGTTTAAAGACAGGGGATCCTTCTAGTCATCTTCAGTGACTTCTACTCACCTTCCTCAGGAACTATGAACTGGGGCCCTTAGTTCACACTAAGGACAAAAACCATCTCACATGGGAAACACAGGTTTTGCACCCACAGGTATGTTACTACAGCTGACTTTGTGCAATAACATAATTTTATTGTCTTTCACATCTAGTAATAATAGAAATGAGTGATAATGGAAAAATAAAATTAGTGATAGGAACTGGGGGTTTAAATTAGTTTTTTATAATTAAAAAAATGATGGTCAGATGAAATATTTAGCCTTGAAAGGCCCATCAGTAGACTTGAGGGAGTCAGTCATGTATTCTATTATGTATTCCATGTATTCCAGGATAAGAAAAATATAATTATCAATCATGTACAAAGTGCTGAAGATATATTGTTGAAGATTGAATCTAGAAGGTGAGGTAAAATTAGGAATTAAGAGGATTTTAGCTCTTTACAAAGAAAAAAAATCCCTTATGATAAACAAGCTTGTCTTCCCACTGTCAGGCAGTTTTGGGAACACGTTATAGATAACAGCTTGGGGGCTGCCCAATAAAAGAGTGCCCAGCAAAGGAGCCAGGGATTCAGGGCAACATAGCCACTATTTGAAATGCTTAAAGTTGGCTGTGCCAAGATTCCCCTTAAAGGAAATCCAGAAGGATAAGGGTTGGGGGGCTGCTTAGAAATTAACTTTATTAGTGAAGAGTGTGTGGTACAGAGGAAAATGTACCCAGTGAGGAATTCAAGTTCTTTAAAATGTCATGAAGTCTAGTAACATGTACTTGAGCATGAATTACAATCAGCTGGAATCCTTGTTGAACCCCAGGTTTTGAATTCAGTACATCTGAGGTGGGGCCTGAAAATTTGCATGTTTATCAAGTTCCCAGGGGACACTGATATGGCCCAGAAACCACACTTTGAGAACCATGCTTCTCAATTATGGCTAGGCTTTAGAATCACTTGTGGAGCTTTTTTAAATATATATTTTAAAATTCTTTACAGCTTCATTGAGATATAACTGATGCGTAACAGTGTATAAGTTTAAAGTGCACAATGTGTTAATCACATGAACTGTAAAATGACAGCCCCCAAAGCATCAGCTGCCACCCCCTCCTGTCATATAATAGCCATTTCCTTTATTGTGGTGAGAACATTTAAGATCTATTCTCTTAGAAATTTTCAAATATATGATACAGAATTATTAGCTATAATCATATGCTGTACATTAGGTCCCCAAACTTGTTCATCTTATGACTGAAAGCTTGTACCTTTGACTAGTATCTCCCCATTTTCCACCCCCTAATACACCCCAGCCTCTGGCAACCACCACTCTATTCTGTTTTTCAGTTTTTAGATTCCATATATAAGTGAGATTATCTAGTATTTGTCTTTCTCTATCTGACTTATTTCACTTAGCATGATGTCATCCAGATCCATGCTTGGGGAGCTTTCTAAATCTACCAACATTTGTGCTGCACCCCCTAGAGAATCTGATGTAACTGGTCTGAGATGTATTAAGGCTTTAGCATTTTTGAGCCTCTCTGAATCATTTGAATATTTGCCCAAACTTGAGAACACCTGTTCTAAACAGTCCCATCAGGTTGAGAAGTCAATTTTAGGTTTATTACCATTCTATACAAGAAGCATCAAACTGATGGGGAACAACATTGAATCAGCATTCAAGGCCTACACGTATTTCACCTGGTGACATATTCTTAGGTCAGAAGGACCAGTCTCTATATAATGCTGGCCTTTGAAAACAAGGATGAACAAAGACCTGTTTCCCACTGACTTTTCCCTTCTGTAGGCTGCTTTTTCATGATCTTCCCAAAATGCTAGGCTGCTTTCCAACTTGGTCTTTACCCAAAGTATTTTCTTAGTGTGATCAGTTTCCCAAAAATGTGAGAAAACCTAGTGCTACCAGAAGTGATGCTCTTATTTTAGGCATTGGTGGACACATCAAACAGCATCAGGCAAATCATTCCATCTTCATTTCTTTCATCCTTCATGGCAAGATGCAAATCTCAGGTGAATGCTGGCCTTCAGCAGAAGTGGCCTTTGCCAGACACAGGGGTGAAGCTGAGGCTAACATGGCCTAAGATACATGGAGATAGAAATTTATAGCATTACTTTGATTTCATTGCGTTTTTTACAATTACCTCCTCTTGATGGCCAGGCTTTTCACTTGAGATTAGAATGTTTCTTTTTTAACTGATGTTTTTAGTTATGCAAAATGAATTAAGTCCTAGAGACTTACTGTACACCTTGATACTTGTAGTTAATGATAATACATCGTATACTTAAAACTTTTCTAAGAAGGTAAATCTTATGTTAAGGGCTCTTATTACAAAAACAAGGAGGCAGAAAGAAACTTTTGGAGGTGATGAATGTGATTTTGGTTTTTGAGGGTTTTTTCAAAAGATTTTATTCATTATTTTTTAAAGAGAAGGGCAGGGAGGAAAGAAGAAAGGAGAGAAACATCAATCTATGGTTGACTTTCACCTGCCTCCCACTATGAACCTGGCTGGAGACCTGGCTTGCAACCTGGTTATGTGCCGTGGCTGGGAATCAAATTAGTGACCTTTAGGTTTGCAGGCCAGTGTCTATCCACTGAGCCACCAGCTGATTTTGGTATTGATTATGGTGTTAGTTTCATTGGCATATACCTATTTCTAATCTCATCAAGTTACATGCATTAAATATATGCATTTTTGTTTTCCAGTCACCCCTCAATAAAGTGTTTAAATCAGAACCTTTTGGTTTGAGCATTTAATTTGGTGTCAGCAACTTTTTAAAAACTCAACCAGAAGTGTACCAAAATAAAATAAATAACAATAGAATTTTTAAAAAATGAAGTGAAGGAGTGAGGCATTTAAAACAATAAATAATATTCATGCAGATGATGTGCTAAATCAAAAACAAAACAAAAAGAAAATAGAGGGCCATTTGAGACAGGCTGGAGACCCCCAAATGCCCTGTTGTGCAGGCTTTTTCTACTCTGTCTCAGGGATAAAGATCTCTAACTGACGAGAAACTCCTATGCAAATATGAACCAGGAAGACTACCCTTGTCCAAATCACCCAGACATTAGTGCTCGCTTACTTCACACCAGTAGTGACGCAGGCCCCGCCCTTGTTACCCAGGCTGAAACAGCACTGCAGCACGCAGGTGCACAGTGTTCTTGGAATATCATGTCAAGCACAGCACTTCCTCTAGGGGAGCTATGCTACTCCAAGCGGTAGAGACCTTCAGTCATTTATAAAAATTTACCCAAACGTTTGTGGATTAGTTGGATTTTTGATTGGACCCTTTACAATCTGAAAGATCAGTTTGCACACAGAATGCTTTTGTGTAGTGTATATTCTGTATGTGTATGCATGTGACTAGTTATTGAATAAAATATCACTTCCTTGTTGGTCTGTAATACAAAACATAAAAGTAGACTCGCGTTGATAAAATATATTTTATTTGTTCATACAAAGAAATAGTATTGATTACCAGAATTTCATTTTCCTAGAAACATCTTTCTTTGTGTAAAATTAATTTGTGTTATACATAGGACAAAATACTTGATTTAATTTTTTGTACATATTGGCTAGTCTAACATCCAGGTTATAGAAGAACACAATGCTCAAATTTGCACAGTATTTCAGATTATGAAGCTGAATGAAGCTCAATCATAAATTAATGTTACAGAAGGGAAAAAAATCTAATCATACCTTTAGTTTTATTGACCATCCTTGTTGATAAAACTGAAAAGAAAAACACCATTGACCTCTGTCAGCATTTCAGATACATTAAGTAGATGGAGCCTCCCATGTTCCTTTCTTATGAAAAAACCTGGCAGGACCTGAAACAGTTTTTCCAAAGGTCTAAAATGCATCTGTCACTCAAAATAACTTCCAAAGAGAATCTCACAAGAAGACAATTTCTCCTTCTTAATCCAATTAAGTCACTACACCTAAATACCTTTGCAGGTACCAACTACCAAGTTAAATACTACTGTACAAACACCTCAAAGAAAGCATAGAGTAGAAAGAAACATTAATATCCTCCAATTTTTGTTAATATTTTTGTTTTTAATGAGAAAGAAAAACAAAACTGAGAGAAATAAAGTATTCCAATGACTGTCAGAGGGTTTTTTTGTTTGTTTGTTTGTTTGTTTTTTGTGAACTGGAAGGAACACAAAACACGTGCTAGGACAAACTGCCAGAATGTGAAATGATGTCCGTATTCCAGCAGCTAAAAGTTAAACTGGGGACCTTGCAGATTGCTAGAACAGGAAGAAACCCAAGGCTTACTTTGATATGTTGCCTAACCTCTCCAGCAGGAAGACCTACCAGCTCAGGCCCTGTAATGACTATCACATGATAGCATGTAACGTTGGGGCAGATGCTGTGTACAGATCAGTCAGGAAGTGTAAGCTAGCAGAACCCTGTGAAGAGATGCACAGGAAGTTTGATGTATTTGTTTTACATAGAAAACTTGCTCTAATCTTTCAGTGCTTATTATCAACATCTGTTTGAATTCAAGGATTTGACCCAGAATAGAATCTTGATCCACTTCAGTGTTTATGACTAAATGATCCTCCTATCTGAAAATTTCCTGTTTCAGTTTTGAGGCAGGGAACAAACAACTTAATCAAAATTGTCCAGCTTGGAAAGAGGGCAGGGACTCAAAGGAGAAGGCATAGCTCGTGCTTATTTACCAACCGCTTTGTTGCAAGCCCTCCTCCGGACTTGCTGGCAATTCTGAGTCATGAGCTGGTCAGATCATGAGAGTGTCCAGAAAATGGACAGGACAGAATTAGGTGGAAGATGTGAATATGGACTTTTACCTCATGCTGTCACTGAAAAGGTGTTCTCAGTTTTATTTCAAATGAGCCTGCTAATGGAAAAGATGCATGGCCAGAGAGCACCCTATGGGGATATCTTGATACCCAAGCAGCAAGAGGGGAGAGCCATGCTATAATTTTGGCAGGGCCCCTAGTGCAGGTTCTACACTACTTGGTAGAGGCAGTAGCAAACTAGGAGATGAAGAGAACATGCACAAAGTCTGTGAGCCCTATCTTTCTACACAGAACCCACATGGTAGCAGTTTTGCTGTTAAGCATGACCTAGATAGGTCTGGGCTAGAAATTGTGGGCAAATACAAACCAGACCATCAACAAGACATTAGTCAAAGACCAGTGAGTGACATGTCTGATCAGTTTCTTAAGATGAATTACATTTTTCTCTTCATATAAGTTTCCTTACTCTAATGGGCAAGCTATTCCTTATAACATACAAAAATGTCCTTTGTAAATATCACAATATAGCCATTATGACAATATGTATATCTTTCCACATATGCCTCAAAGAATTTATAACTCAAATAACAATTATTTTATGGTAGAATCATTCTGGTTGAGAAAATTGAGGAATTTGTCATTATGTGATATTGCTATGTAGTTACCCAATTGCCATTAACTAGTCATCATGAAAGATCACCAACTGCTCTCTGAACAGAGGTATGGGGAGAGCATTCTGCATCAGCAGCAACAATTCTGGCAACCTTTCTGCCAAGACCCGGCTAAGACAAGTGCCAGCTATGCAAGTGTCTGGCTCAAGTGCTCACAGGCAGCATGGGGCCAGCCTTCCAAGGGCCACTGCCTGTTCTTGCTATTTAGCTGCTTGCTACAACAGGCCACATTGTCCATTTGAGGTGAGCCAGGAATTCCAAAAAGAGGAGTTCCAGACATCAAGCAGCGGGGGCAAGGATTCCCTTCCTCTGCAAGGCCACCTGTCCTCTGCACGTCCTTTTCTCTTCTTCCATTGAGGTTATCAGCCTACTGGGATGTGCCCTACATGGCTGAGTCTGTGCCTAATAGCACCTAGGCATACATTGATGGTGTGGTATATACCTGAGCCCTTTGGGTTTCAACACCTGGGCACTGTGGTTTGTGCCTATGGCTTTGCTAGCCTAGGGAATTCTTTGGTGCAGAACTGGAGAATGAAGCATGATGTGCTCTTATGCAAATTAGAAGAAACTGTATTTCTAAAGCAGCACCCAAGTATCTCACACTCATGACCAGGAAAGAGGGGCTAACATTTGCATACACATCAAACTGGTTAATGAACCAGGGATTAGGGTAAAAGATAATGCAGGGCCATTCTTCAACTTCAAAATCTGAAGTAAATGGACCCTGGCATGCAAACTCTGAAAGGATGTGGGAGTCCCTGCAGAGGTGATTTCCCCACTTGTGAGCAGATAGGGAGAACCTAGCAGGTGGCCTGGGATCCACATCATCAGTGATGGCATCATGGGGATGTGGACGAGGAAGCTGCTACAAGAGGTCTCAGTCCTAGTACAGCACCACTGGGGCAGCCAGTGCTCCTACGAGGCACACAGGAGAGAAGAGAAATGGAAGCTGGAGTGGGAGACCCAACACACAAGGAGATGGCAAGTGAATTCAGACAGCGATCGAAGGCTGCATACCCGTAACAACAAAAATCTCAAGTTGTGCTTTTCTTCTTCTTAAATATAAATGGGTAGGAAGGGAAATGGAAGCACCATCAATTGTGAGGAAAAGAACACAATATTAGAGTTAAACACTTTGGAATGTTAACAGATTATGAAGCTAACTCTCTAAAGCACAGGTGGCAAACCCAAGGCCGGTGGGCTGAATCCAGGCTGGCACTTTTGGCCTGGCACCTTATTTTGCTTAACTGTTAAGAAGTAGTTAGATTTACACAGTCCTAAAATTACATTCGGCCTTTTGAAGGCAACATCAAGGCTGATGTGGCCCCTGGTGAAAATGAGTTTGACACCCCTGCTCTAAAGAGTGCGGCTAGGCAGCTTAGTGAATTAATTGCTTATGAATTAAAAATAAATTATTATAAAATATATTTCTGTACATTTTACATACATATACTCTCTCTCAATACATAAGCCATGTGGTAAACGACAGGGTTCAGGTACCTTCAATCCCAGCCAAAGTCGTGCCCTGTCATCTGGTAGAACTTGAGATTGAAGGGCCGGTAGAAGTCGCGCAGTCTCTGCACCACCTCATGGTCGATCTCAGGGTGGGTCCTGCCCTTGGTCTTGCCCAGGCAGTGGGGTTTGCTGCTGCCCTCAGCCTTCTTCAGGCAGGGGAAGCCCTTGGTCTTGTTGAAGTAGAAGTGCTTGTCGGTGATGATCCGCTTGAGGCCCAGGAAGTCCTGCACTCGGCCCAGCTCGCCGGCCGGGTCGCTGATGAGCCGCTCCCCGCTCACAAAGAGCATCTGGCCCAGCGGGAAGTGGCGCAGCCAGTGTTCCAGGTGCTTGGCGTAGATGCCGATCTGGATGGCGCTCCACGATGTGTCAATGAGGCCCATGGTTCTGTTTTTGAACGTCAAGCTCTCGAAGGTGGGGATGTCTGGCCTCTTGGAGAGCGTCTGCGTATAGTCCGAGATGGCTCTGGTCACCGGGTCCCTCACCACCACGATGAGCTTGGTGTCCTTGGACATGGCCGAGATGCGTGCAGGGGCCTCCCGGGTGACAAAGTAACTGGGCGTCTTCTCCATGGTGATCTGCCCATCCAGCGTTCTGGGCATCAGGTCACTAATGAAAGAAAATAGACCAAAGGTGGGTCAGAAGGTGATACCTCTTTGGCCACAAATCTCAATGTCAACACTTGTAGCCCCTGCTCCTTCCTCATTGGGAACAGTTACAGAAATATGAAAGAAAATGCAAGCAGAATTTTTTAGCTGAATGGTACATCAATGGCCCGTCTGAAGTTTGGAGGCCAGACACTATCTACCAGAAATGTAAAGGCTTCTTTCTGCAAGGTAAAGAGTGGACTACAGGTTTTTCTAAGATCCTTCTGTGTCACCCCTCCCTGATTTTTCAGAGCATCCTGCTTCCACAAGGTCCCAAACATCTGATGTCAGAAGGAAATGTCTGAGACCTCTGAGTGTGTGCCTTCCCTAGGGGTACTAGGGAGTTCTCTGTGCACCACCCTCACTAGACTGTCTTCAGGTGCTCACCAAGCCTGAGTAACCGCACTGTGGGCACATGTCCCCCTGGGCCAGCAGGGCTATTCTGGTTTCATCGCAGTGCCCATTGACAAAACATTTTTCCTCTGAAATGCATATGTGAAGTCAACAAAGCATGCAGCAGTCAAAATACCGGCTTAAGTCAGATGAAGCCTAAACTGATCCAAACTTGCCAAGAAGAAATTCCCCAGATATAACTCTAGAAGCTTCCCAAAATACTACAGATGCCATTAAAAACAAACAAAAATAACTTGTGTGATGTCTGCTGTATTAATGTAAGCAAAGGTGTGCAGTCAAAACTGTTACAAACTACACACAATATGTACAGACCTTTACGACTGGACCAAAATGTAGTTTTGCAGTGGCAATTAGCACTAAAAAATAAGACTCAATAATGTGAGACTACCTTATTTGCCCTCTGAGCCTCAGCAGCCTAATATATGAAATGGAAATAATTCCACCTACTTTATTCAGTTGTTATGAGGTTTATAGCATCAAAGAAGTTTGGCTTAACAGTTAAGGAATATGAGTTTGGCACCATACTGCCTGGGTTCAAATCCCAGCTCTGCCACTTATAAGATGTGTCACCATGAACAATTTACTCAACCTTTTTGGGCTTCTTTCTGTCATCTGTAAAAATGAAAACGCTAATACCTACCTCATGTAAATTTAATGAGCACTAAAACAATGAATGATCATAACATGCTTTGAACATGCCTGACATAATCATTATTATAATGTTCAATACACAATTTATAGCACATGGTAGGAGGAAAGTTGAGCATGTGTGTGAATAAGCTTGTGTATACATCCAAAGGAGATGTGTTAACTAATTGTACACTCAATTTTAGTCACAAATGAACAATTTTCCATTAACTATGGGATAGAGGTTTCTGAATGATTTGTACCTGGGGGAAGGAAGAAAGAAAGGAAGGAAGGAAGGAAGGGAAGGATAATTCCATATCATTGTTCAGCAAATATTTACTTCTCAGCAGGACATTTTAAACTTCCAGCTTCAAGCCATTCCTAATCTATGGAGACCCAGCTCCTATATTGAGCACATTTATGGAAATGATGCTATAAACTCACTTTGCACACACCAGCAAAGGCAACTTCCTGGACAGTGTGCATTCCCACTACCTTGGCTTTGGCTTAAGCTGGATTGACCCACTTTGCCCATTAACCACTTAGATTAATGTAGCCATGCCATCAGGCTAATGGGATGGAGGCTTAAAGAGACTCCCCACTCTCAACTTATTTTTCAGGTCAATTAGGATAAAGTCTGAGTTTTTTCATCATGTTAAGCCATCTGCAATTGGACAGTACAAAAGTTTAATATTCAAAATTAAAATGCTACTACCACAATTGAAGGAAACCCAACCCTCAGAGCTGTTCAAGCCCATTGCTGAGGGGTGAGTTTGGGTCGGTCCTCAAAGAATCCATCTGACCCAGCATTCCCATGGACTGTGTATAAACCTACATAGGTCACAGGTCACTTAACCTGTCCATGCCTCAGTTTTTTCATCTGAACCATGAGAGAAATAACAGTAACCACCATTAAGGGTTTTTGAGGGGACTATGAACCTAAGCTTAGTAGCTAACTAGCTGGTGCTAAAAAACATTCTCAATGATCTTCTGTTGACAGAATCTTTGAAGCAAGGCTTGTGCAAAGGTCACTAGTGTGCCCCTCCCCAAGCAGGGGGCAATGGGGGAGGCTCAGCTCCTTGGAGAAGCAGGGGTGCAGAACACTGGGCACTGCCCTTGGCCTGCCTGGGTTCCAGAACCACCTCTGAACCCTTGTTGCATGCGTCTCCCCAACATTCTTAAAGAAAAGCCTGGTGGTGGCTGAACAACATAGCTAAATGAGCCATTGTGAATAAGAAACCACATCAAAGGATGGGTAAAAAAGATATGGGAGAGCCTCCCTAGCCTTCAGTCTGAAGGCAAAGCTTCCTCAGCCACAAACAAAAATTTGCTGAGCTGTGGGCAGATTTCCTGTGCTTGACTGCTTGCTGGCCACCCAGGCCCTTCTGGGTACCAGCTCTAGGGGACCCCTCTTGCCCAGGCAGTCTGTGTTTGCACACATACATCTATCTGCAAACACTTCCCCTCATTATCACACTGACAGTAAGTGAAGTACTGCCATGATCCCAAGGCATCTCAATCCTTGGCCAAGGAAGACCCATGGCTCCTGTCCGCCTCAGCATTCCTGGTGGCAATCAGAATGAGAGAGGCACCACTAGGTTTTGCACCATCTTGGCAGTGCCTCCTGAACCCTCTCAATGGCTTTCCAGGGGGCTTCCCTGGTGATACATGAAGTTGAACAGAATGTGTTTCTTTGGCATAAGGATTATTTTTAACTGATTATGTTTAAAAAACAGCAAACATTCCCCTGGCAGATGGCACAGTAGATAAGGTGCTGGCCTGTGAACCCAAAAGTCGCTGGTTCGATTCCCAGCCAGGGCACATAACCAGGTTGCAACCAGGTCCCCAGCCAGGTCTGTAGCTGGAGGCAGGTGAAAGGCAACCATACATTGGTGTCTTTCTCTATCTCTGCCTGTCTCCCTTTCCCTGTCTCTGAAAATAGTGATTGGAATCTTTTTTTAAAATTAAAAAACAAACAAACAAAAAACTGCAAGCATAGGAAAAGTTCTGAAAACCCAAGTAAAAGTTATCATTTTGTAAGAGACATATACATTCATCAGGAAAATCTCCATTTGTAAGGGACTCCTCTCTGCACCAGGAAGAAGACATGATCAAATCTTTAGAAATCTCATTGGAGAAAGCATGGAATGAAATCTGCATTAACAACCTTACCCTTGTTTATTATGTGTTCTTGGTTACCTCCCACAACTGGCCTCCTCCCACCCCCAACATCAACATGTCTTTTGTCTTTAGCTGGATGAAGGTGGTATGAATGTGGTGGTTTGGGCCATTGGGGGAAGTTCCTCAGTTTTCCTGGGTCTCTCCCATATATATATACATAGGAAATGTACAAGTTATTAAATTTGTGGCCATGTTTTTTTCTATTAATCTTTTATTACATAGGGATTTCAGTCAAGAACCCAGAAGGGTAGAGGGAAAATTATTTTCCTTCCATGCTCGGTGTACAAGGCTCACATACATAGAGCTGGCACCTCCCCAGCACACCCCTGTGCGATGTGTGGACAGCTCCTGGACCAGAACCTTCCAGATAATCACAGGTGGGTCCCTTTCTCCCATCCAGCCACCCACACCCCCACCCCCATTCAGCCCCCGTTCAGCTGCTCTTCTCCCACCAGCTGCACCCCCACCCCTGGTCCTGGAGCAAATCCTTTTTATTTGGTTAAGTTTTCCTTGTTTTCCTTCCTTTACTTGCCACACTCTACCATCTTTCATTATCAAAATCTCCCTGAGCACAACAGGGACCCTGAGAAGAGAGCTTGAGAATGTGGCAGAGGGCAAGACTACTTGTGTGGGCCCTTGCATGCTCATCCCAGCAGGAGATCCAGCCTCAGAGGAGCCTCCTGAGAGGGAAGGCTGCAGGTTAATTGAGCTGCTCATTAAGAAAGCCAGTTTCTCAAACTGATAGTCCTAGCTCATAATTTCACAGTGCTAGAGCTTGCAGAGGAGATTTCACAGACATCATCTGATTTCACTCCTCACAACAATACTTTTGGCTAGATATTGCAGTCCCCAGCTTACTCATGAAGAAACTGAGACTAAAGAAGAGAGTGACTTGCTTAGAGGCTGTCACTGGCCTATAAGTCAAGAGCCGAGACCCAGACTCAGCCATGGGCTATATCCCATTCCATCTGCCACAACCTTATCCCCTCTGCCCTCAACCTCCTGTGTTTCTTTTTAATGTGATGAAGAATAAATACACAGCACCTGTCCTCTCTTTTAATACATACCTCTACTTTATTTATCTTGTTCATAGATTAGGGCTGTAACAATAGGTATTTCAGTGATAGAATTAGATTACTTCAATCATCATTGTTCAAAAATGAGTTAGACTTTGGAACATAATGATGGGGGCCTCAAGTGTTGGAAAATTTTATTTTCAGGTAACAGCCAATAAACTTAGTAATTAATGTTTGTAAAAAGCTTTTACATTACATACAGTTCTTTTAGGAACTGGAGGAATGACCTACCTTGGCCCCAGGACAGATGACCTCCACCCAGGACAAAGAATTCTGTAGTCTTGATCTCATTAACACTTTCCTTAATTCCAAACCCCTTACCTTATACCCCTCTTCTCCTTATAAAAAGGGCCTGTTTATAATAAAATGTAAGACAGTCTGTTACGGTGCAAACCTGCTACCTTCTCAGATCCCCGACCATCTGAATAAGGTGCCCATAAAGATTCAATCCCTGTCTCTGCTTATTGGATCTGGTAGATGACAGGCAGCACAAACACTGGCTTTCCCAGTTTCAATGAGGCCTCTTAGGTCCTCATACTACTGCATTCCATGGGGCCTGAATCTTAGCCATCCCTGCAGCTGTCCTCCTTCCAGTGTCCCTGACCCTGGCCTCTGCTCTTCTTTTACCAGGTGAGCAGGAAGAGACACACTTTTTGGCACCTGGCACATATGACCAAATAGATGCTTGTGTAGCCAATGAGTCTGCACAGTACCTCTAGTGTAAGCTTGAGGAAGATACATGCTCACCCCCAAGAGAAGTGTCCCCCAGAACAAGCATAGGAGATACTAACAGTGATGTAGGGGACACTACAAAAAGCAGAAAAGTTTCCACTTCTTCAATGAGACCTACATACAAGGTGAGACAGTTTTGTCCTTCATTTTGGCTTAGGGATGACAAGCCCAGGGAACTTTCAGGAACACCAGATCTCAAAGATTAGGGCCACAAAGCAGGACCCTGAGAATCAAGAGGGTTTGGAAGGGGTGTTTCAGGTCTTTGGTGGGTTTGAGGATATTCATGAGGAAGAGATGGGCCGCCTCTGTGGCAGTGGGTCCCACCCCTGGTTGCAAGTAGAATCGCAGGGTGCTTTGAATGAAAGCCCTGGGCCTAACCCCAGAGCACCTGAGTCAGGCCCCTGTGGGTGAGGCTCTGACACAGATCCGTTAGAAGATTCAATGTGCAGCCAGAATTGGAAATCGTCACTCTGTGTTTTCTGTCATGCACTTCAGTTATTTGTTCCACGGATATCCAGAGCCGCCTAAGAAAACACATCATCATGGTGGAAAAATTGAGAAAACAACATTGTAAATAAAACTAAAAGTTGTTCAACTAATCCAAAACTTATCATTTGAGTCAAGGGACTAGAGTTAACTCTAGAGTGTAAAGTTCACTCTGTCAGCTGAAAGCAGCCCACATCCCAGAGTGAGTGAGGGGGCGTCCCAAAGGTGTACAAACAGCAGAGAACAAATAACACAACAGAATAAGCTAGACAGAGTTAGGGTCACCGAGAAGAGAGGAAAAGGATGTTTGCTGTCTTTACATGGGAACACACATTCTCACTCATGCACATGTGCATGCACACACACGCAGATAGCTATCAAACATAAATTGAGCTACCAACAAAACATGATGAGGCAAACTGAAGGAACTTGGAAGGATGATAAGGCCATCTATACTTTCCTGATAATGAGAGGCTCACAGATGCATCTAATTCTTCCATCATCAAATGCTAGATAACATCACCATAAACAGAGGAAAGGAAGACTCACAGGTAAGAAATAGTGCAAGGGCTGGATCATCTGATTTATGCTTTTGCCAGAGCCTGTGGCTTAAAATGGAAGTAAATTCATTTTTAAAAAAGATTCCATGAAACTAAGGTGAGTTGATGTCAAAAAATGACCACTGGGCCCTTTTCCCCTTTTCTAATCTTTTGGGACAGGATGGAGATGGAGGATGGCCAGGATCTGCTTGAGGACTTAGAATTTCCAGCCTCAGGGCCCAGAGCTCACCTCACCCCTTGAACTTTTGCCAAACGTGAGAAGTGAGCTGAGGAAGTGAGTCAACAACCTGCAGAGTCAAACTTCCCACTGGGGTCAGACTATCCCAGGTGCTTCTCTGACAGACAGAGCCCTTACATGTGATGCTAGAACCTCAGTCCTAAGCAAGTAGGAAATTCAAGTGAACCAGAGAAGACCTAAAACCCCTCTAATTTTGATGTTCTCTGGTAGCTAACATTGCCCTATTTTCCTTTTCCTTTTCCTGCTTCTTTCTTTTCTCGTAGGACATGCCTGCCCTCATGGTCTGCAGCCAAACTTATCAACTTGAACTGGCGAATCGCACAAGAAAAAGGAGGATGGCTGAAATCAGTGCCACCTAATTCACCACAGCCAAGTAGATGCTGAGATGCGCAATAAAAAAAACTTCCTCCAGAGAGGAAGCTAAGCTGCAGGACACATTGGGCTGGGGAGACCCATCTACCACTCTAATTGAGGAAACTAGAAAGAGCTGGAGAAACATTGGGCCACCCCTTTACCCTCCCCTTTTGGGAAAAATGACTCCTTGCTTACAAAGATTGTTTTCTTCCTTTAAAAAAACTAATTTTAATAACACTACTTTTTAACCTGCTACATTATGAGATAGTATATAATCATTTTTTGTACCCAGTTCTATTAATTTTGACAAATGCATAGATACAGTTCTATCAGTCTAAAATCTCTCCCTTGCACTATTCTAACAAAAAATCTTAACGCAAGCTATTTCACAGGACAAATTTCCTTACAAATAACCAAAGGCTGCCCAAGTCTTTGTTTTGATGCCATTTGGAGGAAAGCATTGCTTGAAATGAGAAAAATGGTCAATAGTGACTTTAAAAATGTTAACATAGATTTACTGTTACTTAAAAAAAAAAAAAAAGTTGTCTTCATTAAAGTTTCTTTTAGTCCTCCACTTCTAGTTCTGCTTCTAATTGGTGACTCTCTGGCCACATTTCAGACTTTCTTGTCTCAGATTCCCAGCTTGTCATTTAGCAGGGGAGGCTGCAATGTTCTGCTCATTCTGATAAGCTGCCCTGGTGAGGACCCCATGGGCTCAGACCAGGACACTGTAATGCCACATCATCTTTAGCTTGTCTACAGAGCCCAAAACAAAAGTGCAACAAGGAAAAACCTCTACAAACAGCAGAATCAGAATTCCTAGAAGGGTTAGATCCCTCCTCTTCACCCACAAAATCAAACAAAACCACCAGGCTTATTCCTGGTATCAACAGTCGCAAATTTGTTTAGGCAAAAAGGATGACTCCTTAAAAATGGTAAAACAAGTAAAATGTCTTTTTTTTTTTTTAGGCTTCTATAAACCCAATAAAACAAAGATCAGCAGCAAAACTCAAAAGCACTTGGAATCTCCAGGGATTAGGAGAGAGGAAGTGGTGAATAAACAGAGGAGAGTTTTATGATGGTGGATCTGCCATGATCATTTGTCCAAATCCACACAGTGGTCAACACCAGGAGCAGACCCTAATGTGAACTGTGGACTGTGAGTGATAATGAAGCATTGACACAGGCTTTATAACAAATGCACTGTGCTAGGGGTGGCTGACTTAGCTGAGGCTGCGTGCATGGCGGGGCTGACCTCATATAGGACACCTCTTTACCCGGCTCAAGTTTGCTGTGAACCTAAAACTACTCTAAAAAATAAAGTTTGTTCTATGAACTCTGCTCTCCTTGGAGAAAAATGGGGTCCCTCACCCTCAGCCTAGGCCACCACCCTAAGGGTACCACCCTCACCACCTTAGCACCCACCTGTCTCTTACACTTGGGGTGCAGGGACCCAGGCACATTGTCTCAGCCAGCCAGGCTCCTTCATCCCCAGCCATTCAGGGAAAAATAATAACCTTCCCTTTGAGGTATAAGTGGGATTTGTAAAAGGTAGCATGGCTTAACCTAAGGCATGCAAGACAAGGAACAAAATATCAAACTTCTTGCCTTGGGGGAAAAAATCCTTCTTTGACGAAAGGGTTCCCTTGGGCTACAGAGCTTTCTGACTAGCTTTCTGGTGGGACTGGGGCTGCTGGAACTCCTCCGTCAACCTCTCTTCCTTGGCACAAAGGCCCCAGGGTCCACTCTGCCAGGTCCCAGATGATGGACCAGGGAACCAGATGAAAGAATTCAGGGCTTGGTTTTAGCTTCACTCCCCCCAGTACAGGGAGCTCAAGGATAACCACTCAGCTGGCTAACTTGTGTGGATAAAGAGGGCTACACACAAAACCTGATAAGTAAGGGGGTGGGGCATGTGGTGACCTTATAAACTCAGAGACCTAAAGTAACCAATCACACAGAATGGTCTGAAATTAAAACTTCCTAACTAAAAGCAAGTCATGGAAGGTAGTCATGGCAAGTGGTCATGTCCTTGGCCAGTATTCTCCCTGACAAAGGTCAATCTTTACCTTAACTGAGCCTGTCTACTACCTTTTTGCATCTATGATAACAGACCTTTGGAATGTCAGAGTAATCCACTTTTTTCTAGATCCCTCAGGGCACAATCTCCACCGGAGCTAGAGACCATGGGGCCCCTCATTGCTATCTTGTTCCCCGCATACCATCTCTATATGCTGGAAATGTTCATTGCTTACTATCCCATACCCACCAATGAGAAGGAAGTGCTTATTTTACTTTTTATCCAGTCTCAAGGATTTCCCCACTTTGCATTCTCCCACCAATGGATCTCATGTAACTATCCTCACGCCACCTCCTTTAATAAAATGAACTGCAGAACTGCCCTTCTCAAGAGCATTTTCTCAATCCATTGGGATTTTGCTTCCCTGCAGCTGTAGTCAGTTTAGGTCAAATAAACCCATAAAAACTCTCCACAGGTTTGGATGTTTCTTATGTTGACACTTGAAAAGGTGCAAAGAGCAGCTAGGGGTAAGGGAAAGAAGGTAACATGGAAGGAAGGTAACATGGAGCAGAAGTGGCATGGAGGGAGGTGATGCTTCCAAGAAGAGAACTCTGCCGCTGCTACCAAAGTCCTAGAGGTTCATGATGCAGCAAGTTCTGGGGAGGGGTAGGGCATCTCCTCCAGGTTTCCTTTCAGTGGGCACTTGGTACTCCAGGCCATAGTTAAAGGATTTTTTTTTTAATCAGAGGGAAGAGAAACGGTGGGCACCACGATCATTTCAGTTCCACTCACATGGGTTTCTGTAATGACAAGTATGAACTGGCCTATACTGTTCTCCTATGAGGACCAGTTACCAACCCTAAATATCCACCCCAATTGGCATCCTAAAAAACACCTTGGTTTCTTTCTACCTCATGTCTTCATAAACTACAGTGGACTTCAGCAGTCAAAAAGACAAAAGCTACAGGCCTACACTCCCTTCTTTCTTCTTCTATAGAGAGAGGCACCCAGGGACAAAAAAACTTTTCCTGGAAAACTTGACTGTAGACAATGAGAGGAGCTGCAGCTTGTTCTGAGAGTTGTAACTCGAACTGTAAATTGCAACTCTGGGAAGTTTCTTCTTTAAAGCAGCCTTCTTCCCAGGGGAGACAGGAGGAGGGGTGGGAAGAAAATGTGTATCAGCCAGCCCCTGCTTATCTGGAACCTCCTTCCTTTGGTAGGAAGGCTCAAAGCCCACCAGATCTGAACTCCTCTTCAAAGGGCTACATCTCCATCAATAACCATCTCCATTTGGAGATGTTTGCATATCAAAGAATTCTTTTGGGAGGACTTAAAATAATTTAAAGTGAAATTGTTAAATAGTCTAGTTCTCAGCGCTTCTCTGGTTCTAAGGCTGGAGTAGTGAAGCTACCGGAAGTGATGTCATCATTCATTACAAACTTTACGGGGTCCCCCACCCCTTTTTTAAGGTAATGGGTAGGAAGGAAGAAAAATAACGAAGGATGGGTTCCCTCAGGCCTCCTCCTCTTCCAATCCTCCCCTCTTTCTCCACTCCCAGCCCCCAACCTCAACACAAGGATTGGGCCTCCATTGTCCTAGAATTTCAATACTGCTCAGAAAATGAAAAGCCTTTGAATGCCATAAGGGGGTGGGGCACAAAAGAGCATCTCACTTCTCTGGGTCAACTCAAGATTCCTTTCATTTTGGCAGAATCCTGTTATAGACCCTGCTTCACAAAGGCCTGAGTTCCTGTTCCTGGAAGGGGCTGGGAGTTGGGGTGGGGGTGGGGATGGGGGTGAGGGGAGTGGGGGGAGTGGGGGGTGGGATGGAGGCGGGTTTCAATTAAAAGCTAATAGCCTTTTGTGTATGAGCTCTCTGGGGCATTGCTCATGTTTATTGAACATCACTGTATGCTAGGACAAATCAGTGAAATCAGATTAATCTGCGTCCCTCCGTTTCCTGAAAAAAAGAAAATTTTGATGAAAGGAAGAAAGAAAAAAAGGAAGGAAGGAAGGAAGGAAGGAAGGAAGAAAGAAAGAAAGAAAGAAAGAAAGAAAGAAAGAAAGAAAGAAAGAAAGAAAGAAAGAAAGAAAGAAAGAAAGAAAGCAAGCAAGCAAGCAAGCAAGCAAGCTAGTTAGTTTTCTGGGAAGTAGACTTTAGAAAGTAAAATCACCCCTGCCATTGGGCAGGGGTGGGTGGAGCAGAGGTCCCAGAAGTAAGCATAGGGCACCAAATTCCAAGTGCAGAAGGGCAGGAGTTGAAGCAGTCCTGCTCCTGCTTGTCCAGACTTGTCTCTGTGCAAACCTAGCTGGGTTTGTCCCTGATCAGAGCTGGCTTCCCTATCTGGAACAGAGCTGGGAGCCCCAGCCCTGTGTAGGTTACTTTCCTGGCAACAAAAGGTCAGCCCCTCTCCCTGCACAGCTGTACTCGCTACAAGTTTCACATGCTTCTGCTCCCCACTTCATCCCAAGATGCCGTCCTTCCAGTGCCTTGGGTAACTCAGTACAAATGTTCTACACAGGCCTTTCCCCAGGAGCAGCTGCACCACGCTACACTGGGGTCTACCTGGTGAATGAAGATCACTACAGGGAAACCCAGGGGGTAAGTGGTGCCTTCCAACACTCCTGGCATTCAGTGAACACAGTGGGCACTGGGCATATGAAAGTGTTGGTTCTCATTACCCCCACTGGCAAGAGCCTGAGACCTTGGACAAAACCTCAAATCTTTGAAATCAGTTTCCCTTCATATAAAAATTAATGTATTGGTATAAAACGGTGTTCTTCACCTCTAAAATTCTATAAGATGACCTTTACAATCTTTACTCTTCCACCCCAAACCTATTCTATCTCCTTCTTCAGCCAGCAGTTTGACACAAGTTGGTGACACAAGTTATCAGAGTTAAAGTAGAACCTCTATAAATATTTGATGATTGAATATGTACACACTGTATCTCAGGGGCATTGATATAGACCATTCCCAAAAGCATTCAGAAAGAGGTCCATGCACCTATTTGTTACTCTAAAACATGCACTATTTGTTAAGTAGCCTGGTACTTGTAGAATAGAAAAAAAAAAAAAAAAGTGGTGTTTAAGGTCAGGCTATGTGGCCTTGGGAAGGTTGCCTAACATCTCTGAGCTGTCCTTTCTCATCCATAAAGTGGAAATATCTGTCTTTCCTATTTTATAAAAGAAAATGTTGAGACTCAAATGTAGCTTGTAGGTAGGTGAATAAGCTTTAAAATCCGCAAAACCTTGCTAAACAGTAAAATAGAATGAATCCATTCATATTCCCTCTATTATCTCCTTTGACATATGGCTCTAGATACTACGAATATTTTTAGGGAAATACTGCCGAGGAAAAAGAAACACCAAATTTGTTCTTAAATGCAAAGGCATGTAAAAAACAAGCATTTGAAAGAGTCCCAGTTTCCTGAAATTCTTCACTTGGGCTATAAAGAATCCCATGTTTGGACCTTTCTTCTTAGCACCCTGGTAGGACACTGGAGACAAAGAAAGACTGAATTCCCTGAGTTGACATCATTGAATGACTGTGAATAGTCCAAGTATGAGAGCTAAATAATACTTTTCCTCCCATCTTCCAAGTAGTGAAGGTGGAAGATGTAGTGGAGATGGTGGTAGTGATATTGGTGGAGGAAGTGGTGGAGGTGAAGAAGCAGGTGATGATGGTGGAGGAAGTGGTAGAGATGGAGGAGGATGTGGAAGAGGAAGTGGTGGTGGAGAAGGAGGAGGAGGAGGAGGTGGGGGAGGAAAAGAAGGAGGAGGAGAATGAGGAGGTAGTGGTGGAGGAGGAGGAGGAGAAGGAGGAGGTGGAGGAGTAGGTGGTGGAGGAGGAGGAGATGGTGGAGGAGGAGATGGTGGAGGAGGGGGAGGTGGTGGAGGAGGGGAAGGCAGTGGAGGAGGGGGAGGCGGAGGGGGTGGTGGAAGAGGTGGAGATGGAGGAGGAGGTGGTGGCAGAAATTAATTTACCAGGCTGCCTGGAACCTTCTGATTTAATTCTAGGGTGAATATGTTAAGTTTTCCTTCCTGGATTAGGCCTTTCCATCTGAATCTCTTAGGCAGAAAAGGAGGGTTAAAGGTTCTTTCAGAGTTTTTTATTTCTTAATGATTACCTGAAAAATCAATATACCAATAGGCACAGTTTGGAAGTTGCAAAGCTTTGGTCCCCTTTATAAGCAAAGTAGAATGGGAAATGAGGCAGTCTTTAATTGCAAAGCCTAGGTTGGAGGAGTCTCTCTCTCTCTTTCTCTCTTTCCTTCCTTCCTTTCTTTCTTTCCTTCCCTTTTTTTAGGATGGCAGAGGATGGGGTTTATAGGAGCAAAACAGCCACAGTTTAGAAAAGAGGTCCATCCTCAGCTGATGAAAAGAAACTCCATAACTGCTGAAACCAGACCCACATTGTGAAGTCTTGATACAATCATTTGCCTTCCTGCCTCCCCACTGTGGGGCCAGTAGGAGTTTGGGACAAGAAAAATCCAGTTAACTCTTGACTTAAGTCCAAGATAATGGCTCTGTCCCTCTTTCTGCTTCCGTTCTTGATAAACAGAACCCCATTTTATGGTTATCAACTGAAAACAGTAAAAAGTAAATAAGGTCAATAAAAACCTTGAGACAGAAGTTTGAGTCAAGCTAAAACAAAGGGAAATGAATGCAAATGAACTTATCACAGGCTTTAAATAGTTCAAGAACATTTTAGAGAAGAAAAGAAGTACTTTCTACCTAGGGAGAAAATCCAAGGGACTATATCAAGTTTGAAATACTACTAATAAAGAAAAAACTACTGTTTTTTATCTTGCAGCCCTTGTCATTAGTACCCACCTACATCTTCCCAGTCTGTTTGACATTGTGCTTGAAGCTGACCAAAAGATGTCTTAAGAAAATAAGCCACATGGCAGAGCCTAAGGACACCCATTGAAGTCCCTCACTCACACCCTTTTTGGAATCCTCAGCTTGGGAAGTACAGGAAGCTTTTCAGAGTAAGGAGAAAAGTAAGTCTAACTTCCCCAAATTCTCATTCATTCATTGTATGGTCTACCTTTTTTTTTTTTTTTTTTTTTTAAACCAAAGCCATAAATTTGCAACAGATTATTATACAGAGCACTACTTGTACATATTTGTGTCCAAAGGAAGAGGAGATGTTAAATGTTGGAGGCTGAAGCTATAGTCAAATGCTTTGTATTTTTGAGGGCATCCCATCATTAATTCTCACATACTGTGAGACCTCTGGTAGATGACACCACCTGACTGGCAAGTCTTAAAATTTCCAGCAATTCTTCTGTGCTTTAAACAAATTGGCCCCCCACCCCCACCCCACAGCTCTCACAGGGGAAGGAAACTGTAAGCACCAAAGAGATCAAGTAACTAAATGATTAGTGAGAGAGCTGCTAAGAATTACAAGTGAGATTAGCCTTTACCCTGTATTAGCCCAAATGAAAAACTAACCCTGTAACTATTTTTAAGCCTGATGATTATTTCTAGAAATAAAATGTTTGGTTGAAATGCATTGCCTTCTATTAAGTTAGACTGTTAACTTTAAAGATTTTTATCTTCAAAAGAAATATAAGAAAAATAACAAAACACCATGCATAGGAAGCACTTGAAAATATTTGCTGAATGGCAACATAAATGAATGAATGAAGGGACTGAATGAGCAGTGCTTAAAGCTAATGACCAGAGGTCACAGTGCAACTATGTAAAGAGAATTGGGGGCAACCTGGAATAATAAATTGCCACTTGGGCAGGTTCGAAAATGATGATGATCTCAGTATTCCAATACCCAAACAAGTTAATTTTAAGCAACATTTATGCAACATCATCCCCATTACATTAAGTGACACAATTACATTAAGAGTCCCTGCCCATAAAGGTCTTGAACCTGAATTAGAAGCTAAAGCAAATAGACATATAGATCAATGGAACAGAATAGAGAGCCCAGAAATTAACCCAGGACTCTATGGTCAACTAATATTTGACAAAGGGGGAAGGAACATCAAATGGCATAAAAACAGTCTCTTCAACAAATGGTGTTGGGAGAACTGGACAGCAACATGCAAAAACATAAAACTAGACCACCAACTTACACCATACACCAAAATAAACTCAAGATGGATAAAGGATTTAAACATAAGCAGTGCCACCATAAAGGTCCTGGAGAAAAATATAGGCAGTAAACTTTCAGATATCCTACGCAAAAATATG